>CM061531.1:25185750-25483803 GCA_030545055.2 Neoaliturus tenellus
GATACAGGATAGGATTTGATAAATTTATATTAATACATTAAACGTGGTATAACACATTCATTGTTGTACAACACGTCTTGCTACAAACATGGTTAACCAAGAAAAATTAGTAAAAGAAATAAAATCACTTAGTGATTCTATTCGGGCTAAAAACAGAGCATTGAAACTAGGTATTAGCGAGAGGGAGAAATTCCTTGAATCTACTTTTAAACCTATTACTGAACCCTTGAAACAATTAAACAAAAAATTTGCTAACCTGTATTGGAAGGAGATGCGATTGCACCTATTACAAAGTTTGAAAGAGAAAATGTAAAATCAGAAGATTTTAGCGATGAAGACCCGGAATCCTCTACATATAGTGGTTTTACCGGTGGAGAACCCGAAAGAGAGCTAGAATCACCAGACTATAGTGGAATAAGAGAATTATATGAAGTAAAAGCCAAAAGAGGACATGAAGTTGTATCAACTGCTAGTGAAGAGGAAAAAGAAGAAGCAAGGGAAGGTCCGTCAAACATAAGCTTGTTGGGTGAAAACATTCATAACAAAGGACCTTTAGGAAGGAAATACATGATAAAAATGTTAGCTGGAACAAACCCTAATAAAAACTACCATAGTTATGGAGTAAGATTAACAGAAGAGGGTTTAATGGTTGGTAATAGCCCGGTAAACATTGATGAACATGATAATATTATTGTTGGTGATCAAAGATATAAGGGCACAAGAGGATTATTTGAATTATTATTTGAAATAAGCCTTTAGAATTGTTAGTTAAAGAAAAAGACATGGAAGCATATAAAAAGATTTTGGAACAAACTAATGCATACAGGAGGAAGTATTCAGCTGACCAACCTGTTTTTAGATCAAAGTCTTTAAAATATAGAGAATTTGTATCCAAGTTAATACCAACAACGAGAAGACAACCAATGCCAATAATACCAAGAAAACCTGTAAAACGAAGGTTTGTGTCATCCACTTTGGATATAAGTGCTACAGAACCAAGAAAAAGAAACAAGTCTGTTACAGGTACAGGTTTAATGAAGAAACTGTATAACACAAATGTGATTTATTACAATAATATCAATAAATTGGTGATAGAATGAAACTAATACATGAAGCTAAAGAAGCGGGTCATACTGGATTGGAAAACGAATGGGTGGCTTTAGTGGATGAACTCCGAAACCGTGGGGTAATCTCATAAAAATGCGTTACTCCCTAGAATACTATTCAGTTGCACTATGAGTGTCGACAAGTTCGGACGTTACTCCTCGGATGGGTTATATTATGCCAATAGTTTAAAAAGAAGTGCTGGTTTACCACAAACACCTGATGGAGATTATGATATGAGTAATAAAAGGTTAAAAAACATAAAAGATCCTACGGATGAAAACGATGCAATAAATCTAAAAATATTAAAGGAAAAGATATCGCCAACATTAAAACTACAAAATAACACATATGACGCAGAAGATCATAGAATTATCAACGTTGGTAAACCAAATCAAAACGGTGATGCGATAAACAAAGGTTATTTGTCATCTGAATTAAAAAATACGTTAAAATTCAATGGGAAAACGTATAGTGCCAACAATAAACGTATATCCAACGTAGATGACCCTAAAGATGCAAAAGACAGCGTAAATAGACGCTATTTACATTCTTTGATACCTGAAAAGACAAAAGATGGATTTTCTTTTATAAATTTGTTATTAACGATATAGGTTATCCAAAAAATGAAAATGATGCTGTAAATCTCAAATATATAAAAGATCATTGTGTCATACGTGATGTGGGAGTTATCGATTGTCTTGGCAATTGTTTGGCGAATGTAAAAGATGGTTCAGCACCATCTGATGGTGCAACAGTGGGTCAAATGAAAGAGACTTTAAAACAAGAAACAACTGGATTTGCAAAACGAGATGAAGTATTATTAAAGCAAGGGGATGACTTTATTCAAGGTAATGAAAAATTTCGTTTATTGACATACAAAAACGCTTATTGGGATTGCAGGCATGGAAGGTTATCAAATGTGTCATGGGGTCATGCTGATAGAGACGCGGCTGCCTTAGGACAAACAGTACATCTAGATCCAAATAATTACTATGCGTTTTTTATATGTAGTAATAAAAAATTAAAAAAACATGGCGCAAGGAAGAGAAGCAAATGATGCTGCAACTGTAGGACAGACTATCACATTATCACAAATGGATAGCAAAGTGTATACTTGTAATAATAAACGTATAACAGACCTTAAAGACCCTGAACATGTGGATAATGCTGTCACTGTTAATTTTCTTGTAAAAGTTTTAGGAAATGCATTATTTGATGTATACAATCATATTGGTATTGGTTCAGGTCGTACTCCTTTGTTGGAATCTGAGAGAGGTACTTGGATTAAACGGGAAATTGTTCAAAACTATTTTATCAACCCTCGTACAAAAAAGTTTAGATCATCGGATTGGGGTGATTTTGATATTTAATAAAAGAACACAATAAACGACTTCATTTATGTCCAACTTGTCATAGAGGTAACACATAAGTTGTACATTGCGATTATAAAAGGACAATAATGACGTTCCAGTACATCAGTCCATATAGAGACACTGTAAGGAGAGGAGGTGGGATCACGTCCACAGCGGTTTCTCTGTTAAGTAAAGCTTTAAAACGAATTCCAGTAGGATCCATAGTAAATAGAGCAATAGACGCATTACCATACGAATTTCATATACCGGGAGGTTATCAGTATTGCGGACCAGGAACTAAATTGAAAAAACGACTGGAAAGAGGCGATCCTGGCATAAACAAGTTAGATCAGGCTTGTAAAGAACACGATATCGCATATTCCACGTTTGCCGATTCAAAAAATAGATCAATAGCTGACAAAAAGCTTGCGGACATAGCTTGGCAACGAGTAAAATCAAGTGACGCTAGCATAGCAGAAAAAGCAGCAGCTTTAGCAGTAACAGCAGGTATGAAGGCTAAAACAGCAGTAGGAGGTGGAAGAAGGAGGAGAAGGAGAGTAAAAAGGAGGTCAACCACAAGAAAACATGGAGGAAATATAAAAAGAAGACGACGATCTACAAGAAAAGGCAGGAAGAAGCCCACCGTGTGGTCAATGGTAAAAAACGGGGCAGGTCTTTACCTAAGACCTTATCGTGCATATTAAATGAAAAAAATCAATTGGTCATACCACATAAAGCATTAACCAATATTGAATTATTTAAATATATTTCCTGTTTAAAAATACCATTTTTCCGCGGTGTGTTTATGAAAGACAGTTTACCAAAGAAAATGTGGCAAAATGAGACTGGAATTGTAAATTTGGATAATACTGAAGGGCCTGGCACCCATTGGGTTTGTTATAAGAAACTAAATAACAATGTATATTATTTTGATAGTTTCGGTAATTTGCCACCACCAAAAGAACTTCAAAATTACTTTAAATCTGCTAAAAACATATATTATAACTATAAAAGAGAACAACCTGATAATACTTCAATATGCGGCCATTTATGTTTGGAATTTCTAGCTAAAAGTATCAGTCACTATTGAGATGTCTTCCTATACGGTATCATTAACAGGAAAATCGTCCACTTTACGAAGTATCCTTTTTCCAGCGTTACGCTTGCAAAAAGGAAGGTTTTGGGAGGCGGCACTATTGGATTTTACAACTTACAACTCTATCCCCAATGTTACGGAAGGTAAAAATAACGTATTGCATTATTATAAGGGAAAGGATGCCAGTGGAAAATTTACAGACTTACAAGAGTGCAGGTTACCCACAGGTTCTTATGAAATTGATCATATAAATGAATTTTTGCAAACTAAAATGGGAAAAGACAATATAACATTAAAAGGTAATAACAATACGATGAAAGCTGAAATTACTTCCAAATATTATATAGATTTCACTCAACCAAACTCAATTGGTGATTTATTAGGATTTTCCAACGATGAGCCTGTTTTAGAACCAGATGTAACACATTCCGGTAAGAAAACAGTAACAATATTAAAAGTCAATAGTATAGACATAACTTGTAACATTATACAAGGTGCTTACAGGGATGGGGCTAACACCCACATCATACATACTTTTTACCCAAGTGTACCACCTGGATTTAAAATTGTTGAAAAGCCACAAAACCTGGTATATCTACCGTTGAACACCACTTTCATTTCAGACATCGTGTTGAGCGTATTGGATCAAGACGGTAACTTGGTAGACTTCAGAGAAGAGCCTATTACGATTAGATTACATTTAAAATCGACACTTTAATACAAAACCATGGGTTTAACATTTAAAAGCGAACAACCTACGGGAAACCGCATTAGTAGCTCTTCAGCTGTGGAGGAGTTAACACGCGAGAACATTCGTTTCTTAGAGAGAATTGGATTAAAATTAACCGAGTATGGATATACTGGATATAGCGCAGGGTCCAACATTCGACGAAACCCTATGGGAAAAAGAATATCACACCCACAACCCTTACACTTCATCGAAATTAAACAATAACGATGAAATTCGTATTCCCATACAAAATCAAGACATTTACACACTACCATGTGAAAGTTACTTATATATTGAAGGACAAGTTACTAAAAAGGACGGTACTACTGTTGGTACAACAGTTCCATTTATAAATAATCCTATGGCTTTCCTATTTGATGAAATTAGATATGAAATATCAGGTGTAACAGTTGATTCCACTAAAAAAGTAGGTATTACGACAACTTTAAAAGGATTAACATCTATAACACCCAATGAAACCAATTTACTTAAACCTGCCGGATGGGTATTACCTACAATTGACACGATCACTCCAAATCCAAATGGATATTTTGATTTTCATATTCCATTACGTTTGCTGCTTGGTTTTGCTGAAGATTATAGGAAAATAATATTAAACGTTAAACAAGAATTAGTTTTGTTGAGATCTTCTAACGATAAAGACATTATTAAAGCTGCAGATGCTACTACAGATGCGACTTTAGAATGGAAATTAAAATTAGACAAAATTGTATGGAGAGTTCCACATGTTAAATTGGCTGACGAGCATAGAATGCTACTTTTAAGAAAATTAAAAGCCGATCGTGATATTGTTATTCCATTTAGAAGTTGGGAATTTCATGAGCATCCCAGTTTACCTACTACGGATCGACACACTTGGACTGTTAAAACATCGAATTATGTAGAACGAGCCAGGTATATTATATTTGGTTTACAAACAGGTAGAAGAGACAACATTACTAAACATGCAGGACAATTTGATCATTGTGACTTGAAAAATATTAAAGTTTATTTAAATTCACAATTCTTTCCATACGACAATTTAAATGTGTCATTCACTAAGAAGAAATACAGTATATTGTACGATATGTACGCGAGATTCCAAAGTTCATATTACGGTAAAACAAATACACCTTTATTACCACCTGACAAATATTTCGATGCCTACCCAATAGTTGTAATCGATTGTTCTAAACAAAATGAATCAGTAAAGTCTTCAAGTGTGGATATAAAAATAGAAATGGAATTCAACGATGCTATACCGGCTAATACAACTGCATACTGTTTAATTCTACATGATAAAATCGTAACATACACACCTTTAACTGGAATTGTTAAAAATGTATTGTAAGAACCGGTTTTGTTTCATTCCGCGAGTATAAAAGCAGAGCGTACAGACCGCTCCTCATCAGTTTGTTGCCTACTGTTGTATGGGTAGCATCGTATTCAATATGGCTTCTCCTAGTGGTACACCTGAAAATGTGGTAGATATTGAGAAGGAGATATCTGAGTTTTTAGATCCTCAAGGTCACCAGGAAGGAGGTGAACAAGACGTTTGCGGACAACTTCACGCCAGTAATAATGTTGAAGAAAAAGGTAAAAGAAGAAAGACTATACAAAAGAGAAAAAGGGATATTGAAGATAATATTTCTCCAAACATATTGAGTGAGGTATTTTTGCGAATATTTTACCCAATCTCTTCCAGTTTGGATAAAAGTGTTTTAATCGGTGTTATGAAATCTACAGATTATTCCCCTACTGTAATTTTAACTCATGGACCCAAAATGATTTTGTTTACGGACAGTGCTTGGGAATCGTTTATGAAACATTTGCATCTACTAGAATGCTATTTAAGTAGTAACATGTTTGGAAGAAAGACAAGAGTAGGACTTTTGGATTCAAATGTGGAAATTGATATCATTAAACAACGTGGTGATCATCAGCTACGGTTTAGAGACACAACAAGACATGATAACAAAATTCAACTTAATCGAGAGGAGTTTTTCATTTTAACTTGTGCTACTGAACCTATAACAAGATACTTGAGACAACTGGTGTTTTCAAGTTCGATTATTAAAGATTATCTGGAAGACACATTGGACAAACAACCGGACGCACCTATATTATACGGACCTGTGGATACTTCTATATTTAATAGAGTTCCTCATGAAGTACAAATGTGGAGACAATTGGAAAAGTACGCTCAACTACATAAGAAATCAGTAAAACAGGAAGAAGAGGAAGATGGAGGAGAAGAATCAAGTGTTAGTGATGAAAATGAAAATAAGGAAAATATAAAGATGGAAACTTAAATGACAATGGTTAGTTTTTAAAACAATAACCAACATTTTGTGGGGTTAGGCCTATTGGGGACGGTGCCCACGTTAAATATACACCAACGCGCCAACAACTGTACGGCCTGGTATAAAAGTAGTACCTACCGTGGTGTGGAAATCAGTTGACCTCCTGACTTCGTAATGAGCAGACGTGTGACCTTCAAAATGGACAAGGGAGAAGAACAACAAGTAAAGTCCAAGCCTGGTATTATTGAGTTTCAAGCGTTTCGTGGTAATGATGATAGATTCATTATAAAAGAACTTGTGTTTTTGGACATGAATACAAGTGTTCCTTATTCGTTTTTATTTAAACCACCATGTTCTTATTCGTCTTTAACTAGTAAAGCCGCTACTACCAACAGATGGATTTCAAAACACTTCCATCATATCGATTGGTATGATGGTTTTACAAGTTACACGGACTTGTATCACATTATGCATCACTTTTCAGACAAGTTTACCAATATTTACACAAAGGGGCTGGAAAAGAAAAGATGGATCGAAGGATTTACTCATGTTCCGGTTAATGATGTGGAATTGGATAAGAATTATCAATACATGCTGGAAACCATATGTATTTGTACAAAAAGCCCAGAACATGATAAAGATAGACATTGCGCTTTAAAAAATGCCTATAAACTCGCCTCTTACCTTCAAAGTGGGGAATTGGGGAGTGGTGGGGGTAACGGAGAGTATATAAGTGGGGAGCAGACAGGGACCTGGCATGAGTATTACTCGAGATTCCGAGACGACAACATCTCCGAGCAAGAAGACGATCTGTAACCTGACCATGGCATCTCACCAGTTCCTTCAGACTTTGGTCGAGCAGTTCAATGCTCACTCCAAGTCAACAATATTACCTGTAAAGAAGTGCTCGGAACTAAAAGACGAGAAGCACTACATAATCCATGCTATGAAGAAGATGGAGACTACAGTTGGGGAGGCCATCTGCTGCAGTCTCAGCGAGGCACCGTTTACTCCGGGGGATGAACCAAAGTTCCAGGTGTACCTGCCCAAGAGATTCGTCCATCTTCTACAAAACGAGGATCTTCGCTCTATTCAACCCGGGTGTCTATACCTGGTGTCCCACGGCTGCACGGGTAGCAATTCTACAGAGTTGACCATCCACATCGCTGACAAGCAGCAGTGTTAGATTTAAGTTTTAATGTTGTACATATGTTGTTGTTGTAATGTTTTATAAATAAACGAATCATAAAAGACAAAAAAAAAAAAAAAAAAACAAAAAATGCAACATATCAATATGTGACAGACTTCACGTATTGATATGTTGCATTTTTTTTTAAACTTCGCGGGTGACCTTGACCTTTGACCTTTGCATTTCACAACTACCCCCACTACCGTAATTACCCCCACTACCGCACTAGGATTCAAACCTGCTTGGATGCAAAGAACGGTCAGTCTGTTGCCAACTAGCAAACGATGAGCACCTTGTACGAGCTTTGCTTACAACGAGTTATAACTGACGCATCTTTATTCCAGACGGCTTTACGAGATAATATCCCTATAACAGTAAAGCAGGATATCGAGGAGTACAAGAAAGATAATAGAGGGTATTCGGGATACTCCTGGTATAGGTTCCAAGACGGGGAAAAGTTTTGTAGGCCTTGTGGCAATGCTGCCGTCAGAGACCTTCGACGGTTCGTACAGGAAGGTGGTAGAAAACAGTTTGGATTTCTAGCACCAATGTTTAGATTTGAAAACTACAAGGACACCTGTGCTATTTGTTCCATCCCTTTGTATCAATGGAAAAAGTTTAGAAGTGTTTAATTGCATCTTCCATACCCCCACCACCATCACCCCCACCACTTTTCCATGTACCTCCAAACGCTGTGCCTCGGCTTCATTTCTACTCCAGCAGCCAACCTAGCAACATCAGGATGTCCCTCAACGTTAGTTGCGCAAGTTACGAGGAGGTGAGCATCAAGACTCAGCA
The DNA here is from genome assembly GCA_030545055.2 of Neoaliturus tenellus. Lineage (NCBI taxonomy): Eukaryota > Metazoa > Arthropoda > Insecta > Hemiptera > Cicadellidae > Neoaliturus > Neoaliturus tenellus. The sequence continues at coordinate 25,194,326 of CM061531.1, forward strand.
GGAGCTAAACGACTTATACAAGGAGTTGCAGCTGATGGTGGCACGAGGCTACCGTATAAATGTGCAAGTTTACGCTTGCAATATACGGAACACCCGGCAGTCAAAGGAAGAGCCTGGACACTCCTCGACGGCTTCCTCACCAGCGTCCATGAAGACCGAGCCAGACAACTTGGACTACTTCAGCTGACTAGCAGTTGTATTTCTTGTCCTAACCATTGTAGAATATGTATATTTTTTCATTATATTAAAGAAGTAAAAGAGCAGAAACACCTATCTTGTTACTGACATATAAGCTCAGTAACAAGATAGGTTTTTTTAAAACACAATTTGGATGACCTTGAAACTTCCCCCTCCACTGCTTTGTTACCCCCACCACTTGACTATTGGTGTACATGGCACATCGCGATTGGAAACCTCATTCCATCTTCAACAGCCACACCGACAACATCAACAATGGCAAACCTACCAACAGATGAAAGGTGTCCTCACGCATGTTGTGACTTCGTCCACGAGTTGGAGAAGAGGATGCAGGAGAGGGCGATAAGAAGAAAACAGATCCACTCAGAAAATATCATGATAGTCAACGGCTATCTTTTATTGTTCGGCCTTATTATGGTTGTACTTTTCATACTGTACGGCATAGTCACATGTGTCGGCAAGGTTGCAGAAGAAAACGCTCGCCACCATCAATTAGAAAGTTTCAATGTTACTTTGTAAGTTTTCCTTTTTTTAAAACTCCGTTTGGATGACCTTGAAAATTCCCCCACTACTCCACCACACCCCCCACCACTTCACCATGTTCCTGCATGAGCATCACATCAACCGTCATTCCTTGTCCGACAAGCAACCATGGCAGACAACAACACCATCAGCCAAGCTGACTCCACTACTGATGTCGGTACAAGTACGGGTTGGACACTGTCGGTCGATAGTGTACACTATTTGGAGTCAATTTGCGAACGTATGAAGGAAATACTGCGGGACAACCCTGGGATCATAATACAAATGAATTTAAATTATGATTGGTCCCAAGTTAGAATGCAAGGGGACGACAACAACGGTCAACAATCTCCACAATATTCGCCCATGTCCCCGATCTATCCTTACGGCGAGTCTGACGTCGATGAAGATGAGGCTGATGAAGATGCAGGGGACAACGAGGCTGAAGAGGAGTAAGCTTCATTCCTTTTTTTTTTTAAAACCTAAATTGGATGACCTTGAGAATTCCCCCTCCACTATTTCCTTTTTTAAAACCCAAATTAAATGACCTTGAAAATACCCCCTCCACGTACTTTTGGTTTACCCCCTCTACTTTTCAATACTGTCACCACAGTCTGTAGCTCACATCATTCCTTGCTTAGCTATCATGGCGGACAGCACTCTTTCTCGAGTTGACTCCACTACGGATGAAGAATGGCCATTTTCCTGGAATGTTCATCTGCAAGACTCGGCAGAAGTGGATATGTTGCATGAGAAATTGGTGTATGTATTAAACGAAAACCCCAACATTGAATGTAGAATGACTATGGATTTCGATGCGACAGGGGTCCACACTCAACCTTCCACTTCCAGCCAGCCTGAACCTCAGCTACAGCCAAAGAACTTTACACATCTTTACACTCCAATACGGCCGGAGGATGTGGTTATCAGCGAGGCAGACTCTACTACAAGTTATATTGAACCAACGAATTGGAAGCTTGTTGTTGACACCTTACACAAGGTCGACTTAGTATGTGACAAATTAAAGGAATTGATGATGCAAGATCCTGGTCTTCGTTTTAAAATTGATTTGTTTTTCATCTGGGGAGCACCTGCACGGGGCTCTTCGTCTGACAGCTCTCTAAGTACAACGGATGAGGAGGAGGAGGACGACTAGTTATCTTTTTTAAAACTCCGTTTGGATGGCCTTGACCTTTCCCCCTCCACTGAGTTTATTTAAGGTGCACTCTCAATGACTGCAGCATCATTTCATCGCGCACCTTCACCACAGCAACATGGAGAGTCAACTCAACTACTGTTGCGAACGGAAATGTTTTTCATGGCCGAATGACATTGATGTTGCGGATGGCCTGGCGTGTAGAAAATGTGAAGCTTTTGGTCAATGCATGTGTAAGTGCAAGTCTTGGAAGAAGCCGAAACCGGAGTTGAAGACATTCCATGTGTACCAGATGAGAGGGCATAAGTACACTTGTTGCCCTGAACGTTGCATTGAATTCACATTAAAACAGCTAACTGGCTGCAAATTGTGCAACAATCATTTTGCAGGTTTTTGCAAACATTATTTAGGAGCCTGTCAGTACAGATCAACTTGGCATACAGAAGCACTCACTATCAATGAAATCGCTATAGATACACAAGAGTAGTCTTTCTACTCTTTTCTTTTTTAAAACTCCATTTGGATGACCTTGACCTTTCCCCCTCCACTCACCTTAGTTTATATAAGCTCCATTCCTGCTGGCCACGGCATCACTTCATCTTGCTCCCTCGCCAAAGCAACATCAAGTATGGAAACTAAGCGTGTCTCATGTTGCGAGCATAAGTGTTTAGAGATACAAGGCGTCGTCCATTGTGCAAAGAAGCTTTGGGAGGAAGAGACAGGGACAACCTATTGCTGCGAGGGCAAGTGTTTCCTACTACCAAGATGGCAAGTGGACGGGCTGGCCTGCCGGCAATGTGAATGCTTCGGATGTTGCAGGTGTAGATGCAAGAACCAACAGCTGCCACCACCGGTACTACAAACTTTCAAAATCTACAAATCCAACTACTTTTACACTTGTTGTCCGCAGCGGTGTATTAAATTTCATTTCTCCAATCTTACCAATTGTCGGAAGTGCTACGGACAACCTGATGGGTGGTGCACCTGTTTTCTGGACTCCTGCCGCTACAGATCGGATTGGTTTACAGATCCGTTGGAAATTGATGAGGTCGCCCAGGAAGCACAAGAGTAGTCTTTCTACTCTTCAACTTTTTTAAAACTCCATTTGGATGACCTTGAGATTTCCCCCTCCACTTCCCCATATACCTAGAGTACACAGAGCCTGACAGTCAGTCACTCGGTGGCTGTCGTGGGGTGCGCATCGGTGTCGGCGCTCCGTTGTTAGGTTTTCAAGGTCACAGTAATATCAAATTGTTGGTGTTGTGCTGGTTCAAGGTCACCTGAGGGATAACCGATTGCCCATTTAGGCAGAGTCATGTCAGAAACTCGAGTTTAACTTGGCACTTTTGCCGTTTCTCGTCGAAAATTCGCTCCAAGTGGTCAAGGTCACGGGGACTCTGACTGAAACTCGGAGCGTAGTGCGAGAAACGGCAAAAGTGCCAAAAAATTTTAAGTTTCGGCGTGACCTTGACCTCAGTGGCGTCGGTGACGTCATTTTGATGACGTAAGGGGTGATGACGTCATCAGCACGTCATTTCTGTGACGTCATGGGAGTGACGTCATAGAAATGACGTCATTAGTGATGACGTCATCGATGACGCAATCGATGACGTCATCGATGACGTCATCGGTGAGGTCGTTGACCTCGATGACGTCATCCCTCAGGTGACCTTGAACTGGGCCAGCACCAACAATTTGACACTACTCAGGTTTATTCGAAGTTGATGAAGGAGTGACTGGTCCTTTCGCTGCTGAATCTGCTAGCAAGAGGTCTTCCTCCGCTTGTTTGTTCTTGGGTAATAACCCCTTCATTACCATTCCAGAACATATCAGCCCTAACAACCAATCAGCCTGGGGTACTTTTCATGTTTCAGACTTTTTGAAGTTCGTTGCATATGGTTGAGAATCCTGTCAAAGAATGTTTTCATCGGTTGTTCCATCCAATCTCATTTTATTCAATTTACTAATGGCAAAAAACAATTTTACTGACTAAAACCAATAATTATACATTACTTTCGTAAAACTCTTAAAGAATAGGTGTTCTCTGAAGTATGTGATTTAAAGTCTTTTATGTGAGCCATAAATTGATAAATAAATAATATTTTAAAAGACAATAAAAAGTATTAATAAATTATATCAAATAAAAAGTGGATACTAATTTAATAATTATTATTATGAAATAATTCAAAATGGAAATCATACAATATTTGATTTAGTTGACATATATACATAAGGCACTTTCGTGATTACCATAACCAAGTTGAAAATAACATGTATTCATTTGAATAGTATTTTATTCAAACTACTTATCCTACTCATTGGTTTAAGAAAAATTTTATACTTACAACGACATAGAGAATATAAAGATTCATTACAATTTTTTAAGTCTTCAACATCGGGTCTTCAAGAGTTCAGGTCCATTACAACTTACACTCATAGAGGCCAGAATGGTAAGATTTCTCGTTTGAACCAAACAAGTTAACATGATGATGCTTCCTAGCCGATAAATTCGAGCCATTGTGTGGAGTTCCGGACGTAGTTCGTGCTTAAGTGTCACCTCTCAAACATGTCTCTGGATCTAGTTGTTCTCAGCACAAGGATGTGATCGTATGTAGCAGCAGCTCACAACTGTAATCATTTCATTAACAAGCTTGAACAAAATCATAGTTGTGTGGTACGTCTAGTCCTCTAGGCAGGTAGATGTAACACAGTGGTCATAGCATCTATAGGAACTTCAAGGTAGGGGAAGTCAATCCTCAACACAACCATCCTCAAACCTTCCTCAAAAATGTATTCTGAATCCTTAGAAGACGGCCACAGACAGTAGATTGGTGAGGCGTCCAAACTAATGATAAGTATTACAGCAAAGGTCTGACTTTGCAACAGTAGTGTTCTAAGGCCATAAAGTTGTGAGAATTGTTTTAAGAGCTAAGAGAGGCAATGGAATGTTGGCTTGTAAGCGGATCTTGTCAACATGGGGCTCAGCACTTAATATGGATATCCTCACAGCTCCCGGGGTCCTAAACTGTCACAGGTCACATCAGCAATATGATAGCTAAACAAGATTATAAAGTACACTGTAAAAACATGATTATAAAGATATGTTTGGGTTTAAATTAATTTTGGTATCACAACTTCTTTATATGAAGGTCGTCAGCACAAACATTACAAACTTTTTTACAAAATTAGTTATTACAACTTTGTTACTAGTATTACAAACTTAAACACGTCTTACAGAATTAAACATTTCAATTAATATTGTTTGCAAAAAGTAAATAGTTGGTCTTCTTAACTCTGACGATATAGTCAATGAATGATATTAATCAATGAATTATATGAATGAATACATTACGTATAAAATATTTTTGTTGACACAACAGCGCGACCTTTCAAAGTTTTACTTAGCCTATTAAAAGAGCTATTTATTTTACAATTATTTCTAGTGTTAGTGTTATGCGAATGAACATTACTGTTTAAAGTTAAGCTATTTTCAAACTTTTAATAGTATTGATTGTGAATACAGTGACATAGCTAGCCGGTTCCGTAACTGTAGTGGCAGTCCAGTACTTCGGTGGTACTAGCCTGTTTAATACTTTAGACTTATTTATTGATTTACAAGTTTCTCACAATTTTTATACATTATTTTCTTTTTTTAGGGTCAAGAAACCAAGATGCGTGATCCCACAACTTTTTAACACATAAGTTTTGTTTGAACCATTTCTATACCGCTCAGGATAAATTTGTAGCATATTTGAATATTTGTAATGGTTGAGTTCTTTTCAAATGAACAAATAATTCATCTTACAAAAATGAACCATTAAACATATTTAATTAAAATTTAATGGTAATTCTATATATTGTTCATTGCACATAGTGCTTAGGTGCGTGATGACATAACGCCCTTCGACAATTATTTTACCATTCTTAAAGCATACAAAAACTCTCACATATACATTGAAGATACACTCACAGTCTGTTAAACTGTGATAATAATTATTTTATTATTGTTTTTTTACTTTTAATATTCAAGGATATTTTCTTATTAGTGCTATGCATCTCCCCCCCCCCCCCAATTGACACTAAGATTTTATGAAGGCTATATTATTTATATAGAATATTTGCATAGTTGATTATGATTTTACAATTCTCACAATTTTACGAATTAAGGGGAACTAGGAAGTGGTTTAAAAAACGAGCTATAGGTGATTTTCAAATCTTATTATTATTAGTGATTATGTGTCGTGTGTATTAGCCGGTTTTCTTACCGTCATGGTGGACCAGTTTTTCGGTGGAACTAACCTGGTACTCGACTTTTTAGTAAATTACGAATTTAGGACAACCCTGAAGGGGGCCGAGCCGTAGGCGAGTTAATGAGAACTAAAAGGAAAACTGAACAATGCATTTTTTATTGATCCTCCAATGTTGTACTTTATTGAATAAAATAATTTATTTACTGTAAGAGTCCATAAAGAAATAAGTTATGTCAAAACAAAATAAAGATATGATTTACTTTATCACAGTAAAGATAATGATTGAATGTTCGTGTTACCAGGCGGCAGTAGTGTAAAATTGCGGCCGCTGGCCCAGTTCAAGGTCACCTGAGGGATGACGTCATCGAGGTCAATGACCTCACCGATGACGTCATCGATGACGTCATCGATGACGCAATCGATGACGTCATCACTAATGACGTCATTTCGATGACGTCACACCCATGACGTCACAGAAATGACGTGCTGATGACGTCTTCACCCCTTACGTCATCAAAATGACGTCACCGACGCCACTGAGGTCAAGGTCATGCCGAAACTTAAAATTTTTTGGCACTTTTGCTGTTTCTCGCACTACGCTCCGAGTTTCAGTCAGAGTCCCCGTGACCTTGACCACTTGGAGCGAATTTTCGACGAGAAACGGCAAAAGTGCCAAGTTAAACTCGAGTTTCTGACATGACTCTGCCTAAATGGGCAATCGGTTATCCCTCAGGTGACCTTGAACCAGTACAACGCCCGCAATTTCATGTTACCGCGACCTTGAAAACTTAACAACGGAGCGCCGACACCGATGCGCACCCCACGACAGCCACCGAGTGACTGACTGTCAGGCTCTGTGTATGCTAGGTATATCGGCTTGAGAGACTAAGACTCTAAACTGTCAGGAATGGGAGTAACTAACTGAATTTTGCAAGGAAAAGTCATTTCATCCAATATTTTAAACAAATCCTCATCAGTAAAACTGACATTAGTCTGTTTTGTATAAAACTTAGGGTGTCCGCGCAACAGTTTGCGCCACTTAGCTAAAGTTGAAACTCTCTTAACTTTGAGTGGTGGACAGTGAGCAACTAATAAAGTCCTAACACGGCTAAGTTTCTTACCTAAAGTGTCCTGCGACATGGCTTCACCTCACAAAAGTCCGCACAATACTGAGAGACTGCTTGTAGCGCATGAGTCAAGGGAAAAGAGGTGGGGTAAACAGCAGGAGTGGGGGAAGGTCACAGTGGCGGGGGAAGGTGAGGTGGTACGCTGGAGTATCGCATCACTTCACCATGAGCTGTCCTACAGTCAACACACTGTTCTCTTGGCCCGAGTTGGCACTAGAAGAAACATTTCTGTACAGCTTAGGCTGTGAGAGCCGAGGAAGCAAAGTCAAAGTGGAAATTGTGTTAAACTCCAAGATGAAGAGTCTCCTAAATAAACTAATTGTATCCTTGCAATCTCCTATAACTGTAGAGAAATACCACTTTATTAAGCGACACCTTATACTTTGGCAAAACGAAGCGGAAATGGAAAAGATTACAGTAAAATTAATTTAACTTAAAACCTGGACTGGACACTCATGGCGATACCACGTGGCGTGCAAACGCCACCCTAAACATTACAAGTTAGGTTATTGAGCACCTCTGGTACGATAACCGATGTGCTAGAGTTAAAGTGTGATGACCTTGAGTCAAAACACTGAAATACTACAAGTCGATATCGTCCCAGAGTTAAAGTGTAGTGACCTACATTCAGAACTTGTAAATTTACTTACATATAGAGAGCTAGAGAACAGCGAGACGCACCGCATGAAAGCCGGAGACATACTGGCGAAGCGGTGTTGTGCAGCCTAGGGACCCAGTTGTGGTGGGGGTATAGCCAACACTTAGAGTACAAGTGTTGTGGGTGACCTTGACCCACTTAACTTACCTGACCCCCCCCCCCGACAAAAAGTGCGAACCCCCCCCCCCCGACAAAAAGTGCGAACCCCCCCCCCCCCGACAAAAAGTGCGAACCCCCCCCCACCCCACCCCCTCCACCACCCCTGATATCCTGGGCGTGGCAGCCCCGGTGGGGATATAAGGGGGCCCAGCCAGAGCTGGCTCGCAGTCCGCTCCCGCGCGTTGAACGTGAACGATCGGGACGGACCGCCATAGGCATCACTAAACATTGAATGGCGCCTTCAGTGTTTAGCGAAGTCTACTCTAACTTTAAGACTTGTATTAGTTGTAAGATATTGCGCTTGCGTTTGGGTATTGCGAATTGTTTTATATGAGAGTGTTTTACTTGTACCTTATGTCTCCTGTGTGTCTTTTATTCTTTGTGTCTTGTTTGTTATATGTGTTTAACGTGTATGTGCTTGTTCCAGCATTGACTACGTTGAGCTCAATTGTGTGTTGTAAGTGTGTTATATTTTTCTAAAGTGTATACGCTTGTTGTAGCATTTCCCCCTTGAGCTTTTGCAATGCTCAAAGTAAATCGTAAAGACAGGGAACGGGAGTAGGCCCCCGTGTAAAGTTACTTTTGTATAATTGTTAGGCTCCTCTCATGCATGCTTTAATGCGGCTGAGAAATAGGAGCGTCCGTTTGTACGCCTATATGGGGGTAATAAGCCGATGGCCTCTGCACTCGGACCGAGGACGTAAGCCACTAGGGTGTCCTCAGTTAGTTTCCCTTCTGGAAACTCAAAAATTATGTAAATGAAACTTTGTTAGCTATTTGTGTTTTTTTGTCCCCAAGGCCCCCGAACATTCGTGGTTCGCCATGGATGTACGGGGGCCGAAATTTTTTAATGTCCGTGTGGCCTTGACCCACATAGGACTTGTAAAAATTTACTGCATTGCTAAATTAAAAAAAAATATTAAAGATAGGGTTACGGGAGTAGGCCCCCGTGTAAAGCCACTTTATTTATAATTGTTAGGCTCCTCTCATGCATGCTTCAATGCGGCTGAGAAATAGGAGGTGGTCCGTTTGTACGCTTATACGGGGGTAATGAGCCGATGGCCTCTGCACTCGGACCGAGGACGTAAGCCACTAGGGCGTCCTCAGTTTCTTTCAAAATTATGTAAATGACATTTTGTTAGCTATTGGAAAAGTTATTAGTTAGAAATGCAGTAAATGTTTACAAGTCTCGCGTGGCGAAGGGTACACGACATTGGATGTTGCCTTGTTGTCATAGTTGGGTCTCTTCGGAGGCTACAGCGATGACAACCCAAGTGCCCCACACCCCCTATGGGGGTGTGGGGCTTAATTTTTTAAAGTTTTTTCGTGACCTTGACCTAAATATAAAAGTTTTCAAAATCTTTAACAGTCAGATCTTATCAACACAGTTTATATATAGAGGTCTTTTAAAAGTTAACAGTTAGGTATTAGTAACACACAAGTGTGGAGTTGTTTATAGTTGGGTCTGTTGGGAGGCTTCAGCGATGGCAACATAAATGCCCCAAGTGGGGCTTCTTTTTTTGAAAAAGTGTGAGCCCCCCCCCCCCGACAAAAAGTGCAAAACCCCCCCCCCCCGACAAAAAGTGCGAACCCCCCCCCCCGACAAAAAGTGCGAACCCCCCCCCCCCCGATATACTGGGCGTGGCAGCCCCGGTGGGGATATAAGGCGGCCCGGCTGCATGCACTTCTCATTCCCGTCCAAGCTCCCGTACGGACAGGTTCTCTCTTGTTCTTGAGATTATTTATAATAACTTCACTTTTTTATTCTCATCTATTCTTTTCATTAAGTCCATTTATTACAATGGGTAAAATGGGCCTTAAACTCAAAAACTACCCGCCAGCTTCAACCTCAACCGACACGACTCAACCTCCATCATCCTCCGCCTCGATCCTGGAATATCTGATGACTGCAAACATCTTGAGCTGCCTGACGATGCCACCACCGCCGCCGCCGCCGCCACCACAGCCCGCCTCCATGCCCAGCCTGTCGCCACTGCCGCCGACAGTGGAAGAGGCCGGTGCACCTCCACCATCGTCAGGAAAACTCAGCGGTCGAGTCCCGGTAGCCTCTCCAGCACTCTCGCTGCTATCGGACTCAGGATCGGAGTCTGCAGTCTTCGAAGAGACGTCCAGGTCGAGGATAACCCCCTACAGCAGAACCCAAAAAATCCTATCCTATACCAAATCACAATGTCCCTCACCCATATCCCCCATGCCATCCACACCAACCAAAGCATCCCGTAAATCCATCTTTTCCCCTGAACTTCCCTCCATAGACCTAACACGCTCTCCTACCCCACCCAAAATTGTTTGCTCCATTCCTTTTGACCAATCTTTGCCTCTTCCACCCCCTTCCACCCCTATTTCTTCTAGCCAGCCTAATTCGGAGAAGCTCCAAAACACTAAGAGTCCAACACAAAAGAAACGTAATCGTGTTAAATGCCCTGCTGGCAAGCGTGATAAATGCGATTATGTTTGGTTTAGCAGAGAGGCTGTGGTTCTTTGTTGTCCGAGTTTTGCTCTTCCAGAAAAAGATCGTTGCCAACGACACTTGAATAAGAAAATCAAAATTCCGACACCAAAGCCCTATAGCCTTAATATTATGCCTGAAAAGTCCAAGTTCAAACACCCCAACAGTCCGCAGAAGCTGAAAATTAATAGGCTCAAGAGGGACAAAAAATATTATTTTATTGTTCAAGCTTATGGAGCATTTAACATAAATGTGCAAATCATTCTAAAAGGTGATGGCCGCCTTCATAGAATGAAAGTACCACCTGCGATGGTACAAAGAGAATTTTTTGTCCCCGGTGCTTATTTAATTCGAAGAAAAGGATGCCGATCTGTTTGGGAAATGGATTAGGACATGGGCTCACTAAAAAAGAAAAAGCCAAAATTGTTAGGTTGTGTTGGACAATATTTAAAAGTCTTTTTCCAAATTATTTTTCCAAATTTAGTCTTAACCCTCTTAAAGTAAGGGAGAGGGGTATTATACAAGTCAACTAATAAAAAAAAAAAAAAAAAAAAAAAATACTTGACTTGTATAATACTTTAACCTGGCGGTGATGTAAAGTCACTGGGACAATCTCAAACCGTGTCCTTGAGGGTGAAGACTAAGTTACAAATAAATCATTAACAAATAAAAACTTACCTTCAAACACTTGTAGCTTGCTACAAGTGTTTGGAGGTAAAAATTTTTCAAAGTTTGAATGACCTTGACCCATATAAATTACTGTTTAAAGTAAAGTGCTAACCTTACAACTAATGTTGTGTATCACGTGATACCCCCACTCTAACGCTCTTACTAAGCTTGTATGAGCCGTTCATTTGCTTCAGTCTGTTTCTGTGCTCCGTGGTAAACATGTCACGGTACAATTACAAAGGTGGTGACTTCTTGATAGATCAACACAATGCTTGGGAAGTGCTAAACCAGCATAGAATGGAAGTTGAGTATTGTATAAGACGAGACGGGTCTACATTTTATCTATGTATTATAAACAACCAAACTCATAAGTATGAACACTGGACAAAAATTAATTATAACAACATAGATGAGCTGTTTGCTTGGGTGTTTGAGGTGTGTAAAGTTATTGAAGAAACCAAAATAATGGGTGTGCTAAAGGTATGTAAAACTGATGACCGGGAAGACTAAGCAAAATTTCTTTTAACCCCCCCCCCCCCCGTGATATCCCCACCACTAAAAATGGGTATATATAGGAGTGGTGATCAACCGTCCTCTCATTCTGCTTTACACCGTTAAGCTGAACACCACCATGTCTGCTATGAACGTCCCAGCCTCTACCTCTGGCCCGGTCGCCTCCAACTCCAGCCCGAGCATTGGACCAATCCGATCGGGGCCTTCGTCAAGGAGTCGTGTCCGATTCTCCGGCTTTGGTCCTGTGAGGAAGGAGTTGCGGAGCAGCGGAGCGTCTCAACCAACCACAATGGACGCATCAACTCAGACTCCACCAAACATCATCGAGTGGTACGACGAAGTGATAGAGCAAAGGGACAGAATGCTAGAGAATACTCGCAGGGAGCTACTTCATATCCGGAGTAAATGGGAAAAACTAATTAGGAAGTGTGAAAGCCTGTTGGCCAGTGATGATAGTGAGGATGAGAGTGGATAGGTGTGTGGGTAAAGACTTGGACTGGGACTTGTGTGTATGTATGAATGTGTGCGTGAATGTGAAATACAGAGCGGGGGATAGATCACTCTGTGGCAATGGACTAACATGCCACTTAGTGATCTATCCCCCGTTCTGGTAATGTTTTTTGATGGCCTTGACCCACTTTACCAAGGCTAGCTAGTACCCCCACCACTGATAAGTGTATATATATACGGGTATTAACGTGCAGTTTGGTTATTCTGCTTTGTACCGCTTAGCTGAATACAACACTGTAACATGGCTTTCAACTCCAAAACTTCTCAGGCTTCCTTTTCTTCTTCAAGAAGGCGTGCTGCCAACGTCCTGCCTGCTACTCGTGGACCTGCTCGACCATTCCACAGCATAACTGTTGCTCGGGCAAACGCCTGCAAAGCTCCAATGCTACGGACCTTGCTGGAGGTGAGCCAAGACGGGCAAGGCTTGCTCAGTCCTGGTCAACGGCAGGAGCAAGAAAGGCGTATGGCGTACTTCAGGCTGCAGGGTGTAGTTCCCAGCTTGAAGTTAGGCGATCCGAGAGTAGCAAGCATCAACGAGGCAGCGGACTACATATCACACCTCCACAGTGTTTTAGAAGTAAAGGACCAACAAATTGAAAACTTAAAAGAACAATTGAAACAATTTAACTTTAATCCTGTGGAGTTTGTGGAAGCAGTGATGAGTGATAGTGATGATGAAGGAACTGAATATATATTGGGTATGTAATGAAAGACTTGGACAGGGACATGTGTGTGTGTGTGTGTGTAGAATACAGAGCGGGGGATAGACTACTTTGCGGCAATGGACTAGCATGCTGCTTAGTGGTCTATCCCCCGCTCAAAGGGTAGCATTGGATGACCTTGACCCACTTTACAGCAAGGACAACCGGTTAACTGGTATAAAAGAGGGGGTCTATACATCTCGACTTCATTCTGCTTTGGACCTTCCAGTGGAACGCTAGAAACAATGAGTGGATCGCTGCTTGGTGCTAACTTGGACAGGTATTCTGTGATGGTACACTATGAAGATTGTAGAGACATGTTGACGGCTGTGTATGATTGTTTGGTGAGAAAAATCTTTCAAGAAAACTGCCAATTTATGTTAGCGTGGAAAAGAAACTTGTTTGTTGATGGTCATGCTACAATGCAAAGCATGAACCACCTTCATGTGTTAAAAGTAGGACATCATAATTTGGACGAACTGGACGATATGTTTAGGGAGCTGGAGTGTTTGATACATCAGGAATGTAAACCATGTGAAATTGAAATTTTTAAATTGGATATGGAATTAGAATAAAATGTGTTAAACAGGACTTGGACTTGGACTTGATTGAGGTTTTGTAGAACAGAGCGGGGGATAGATCACTTTGCGGCAATGGACTAGCATGCTGCTTAGTGGTCTATCCCCCGCTGAAAGGGTATCTTTACGTGACCTTGACCCACATAAATTGTATAGTTGGTGGGGGTATAAAAAGGGTAAGCAAATTGGATGGATACAACACTTCCATACCATGGCTCCACTTGACAACACCGTGTTCCATCGCAACAGAATTGTCTCTATTCTGGAGGTAATACCTCTAGAAATTATAGAAGTAGAGGACCAACTACCTGCGGTTGATCAAGAAGAGGAGGAGGAAGAGATAATGGATATTGAAACGGACTCTGACGAAGCTGGTTCAACGGACAATGAAGTGGACTTGCACGCCTACGAAACATTAGAGTCGTCATCTGAGTCGGAAATGGAATTCCAATTGGAAATCGAAGAAGAAGAACAAGAACAAGACACTCCCCATCGTCCAATGGATAGGATGTTAGTTGCCAGAAGAATTATGTATTGTCATCGCTGCCTATTCCGTGATGAGGATGATTCCGACTCTGATGGTGATGTTTCACCCTTGTAAAAAGTTTAAACAAAAATGTTAAAAAAAAGAATGTGAGCGGGGGATAGAGCACTTTGTAGTAAATGATGCTGCTTAGTGCTCTATCCCCCGCTCAAAATAATAATTCCAAATGACCTTGACCTACATAAACTTGCTCAAACAGACGTCTTTGAAAAAACTTGTACAAATTATTGAATCTAGACCAAATATCATCAATTTATCAAGCCTACTGATAAATGTATTACAAACGGTTGTGTAAAGGCTAAATTTAGCACATGAGTGATAACCTGTTTCCATATGACGTCACTTTCCCCACCTATCTGCCTCGGATATAAAGGGTCCCGGTGGAGTGCGCTGCTCATTATTGCGTGGACATTCACAGAGTGTGCATTCAAAGCCAAACTGTTTAAAATGGCTCTTTGCGACATTTGTGGGGAAATCTTTCAAGACGAAGATCTTTTCACCATACACAGAGAATTACATGAAGACGAAGATAGAAAAGAAGATATTACCATGGATGAAATAGACTTAGACTCAATTGACCGGTTTTTGGAAGAGCACCAGAAGCAGACGGACTACTGGGACAGCTATCTACAGCAAATGCAAAGAAGAAGACCTAGTGTGATCCAATTTGCTGGTGCTGGACCATCTACTGCTAGAAGACCTTTTGAAGAAGAAGACACTGAAGAAGAGGACACTGAAGAAGAACTGGAAGATGTGAAACAACTGCGCACCACGGCCTTGCCAGGACGAGTTGTAACACATTTCAAAATTAATAATGTTCAATTGGAACTGGAAACATTTATAACCCAGGCTAAGGAACTTGTTGGTGGAACCTTGAGGGAAGAACTACAAAGATTAAATTTTATTAAATTTGGAATGGTGTTAGAGGCTATGTTTAACAATACTGATGGTGAAACAGCATTGAGAGCGTTCATTACCAAAAACCGAACCCTTACCTTCACCTCCAACATCGATGATATTATTGAAGAATGCTTGGAAGAACTTATAACAAAACTTCAAGAACATGAAGGAAGAGGATCTGGATGGACTTTGTCATCAATTGAAGGTATGGATGTAAGGGTTCACAAGCATGGATATGGTTTAAGGGGTAGTAGTTTTATCCCTTTACCAAAGAAAATCCAAAACACTAAATCGTGTAGGAATGTGCAAAATGAAGGTAATGAATGTTTTAAGTATGCAATGTTAACCAAGTATGTTAAAGATCATCCTGAAAGAGTTGGTAGAGAATATTACGAAAATGAACACCGCTACAACTTTCAAGGCCTCACCTACCCAGTTACATTGAAAGACATAGACAAATTTGAAAAGAAAAATCCTGGCGTTTCAGTGAATGTTTTCGGTCTGGATGATTCGAACAACGTTTATCCTTTGCGGGTAGTAAAAGTTGAGCAAAGAAACCACACTGATTTGCTACTAAGAGTGAAATTTCACATTATGTGTGGATAAAGGACTTTGCATCCTTGATTCGAAATCAATTATCAAAACAGAGGCGTAGGTTAACAGTGTGTAAAAGATGTTTTTGTTTCACATATAAAGAAATAAGACAAGGAGGATTAGAGTGGTTGATAGAACACAAAAGACTTTGTAATGAAAATTATGAAGTGAAGATTAGTCTGCCACCACCATCTCGAGCGTGTATCCAATTTAACAAAACAGTTCACCAATATCGGATTCCAGTAGTCATCTACGCAGATTTTGAATCTACGTTAGTACCACAGGAGCTGCCGGACGGTGAAGTGACTAGAAGAACAAAATATCAGTTGCATCAACCCAACAGTTTTTGTCTAATAGTGAAATCAACCTTGTCTGAAAACCAGTTGCAAAACTATGGTTTAACATCCACTCCAATACTTTACCGTGGTGAAGAAGCCGCTAAGTATTTCGTAGACCAGTTGTATGACATTGCTGAAAAGGTACAACGCTTGTATGGTAATGTCGTACCTATGGAACCTTTGAATGAGAATCAACAAGAAGAATACAATATGGCATCAAGATGTTATCTATGCGAGAAGAGCTTCAGTGAAGAAAATCCAAAAGTAAGAGATCACGATCACCTGACAGGTTTATACAGAGGAGCTGCTTGTAATTCATGCAATATAAATTACAAACTGCCCCACTTTATCCCTGTCGTGTTACACAATCTTAGCGGCTACGACTCCCACTTCATTATTCCAGAGTTAGGAAGAGATGATGGTAAAATTGATGTTCTTGCTACAACATTGGAAAAGTACATCAGTTTCTCAAAAACCGTAGGTAAAATTAAACTTCGCTTTGTAGACTCTTATAGATTTATGGCATCTAGTTTGAGCAGATTGTCTGAGAATCTACGAAGAGAAGACCTAAAAGAAACCAGCAAGATTGTACCTGAAGATAAATTGGACTTAGTATTACGTAAAGGAGTGTTCCCCTACGACTACATAACATCTACAGAAAAATTTGAAGAAACCAGTCTACCACCGATCGAAGCCTTCAACAGCAAATTAAACGAAAGTGAAATCTCCGTTGAAGACTACAATCATGCTTGTAATGTTTGGAACCAACTTAACATTCAAACCTTAGGGGAATATTCTGACTTTTATATAAAATTGGACGTAACTCTGCTGTGCGATGTGATGGAAGAATTCCGAAACACCTGCTTCTCCGCCTATGGACTGGACCCTCTACACTCGTACACATCTCCAGGATTAGCATGGCAAGCTATGCTAAAGTCAACCAACTGTCGACTGGAACTTCTAACGGATATTGATATGGTGCTCATGATGGAATCTGGTGTACGGGGCGGTTTGACACAAGCTGTAACACGTCATGTCAAAGCCAACAACAAGTACATCCCCGGCTTCGACGAGCAACAACCATCGGTCTACCTTGGCTACTTTGACGCAAACAACCTTTATGGTTGGGCAATGTCAAATCCGCTTCCCTACGCTGACTTCAAATGGATCGACCCGGCCACCATTGGAGACATCTCACAGATTCCAAAGAATGGTCCAAAAGGCTATATTTTGGACTGTGATTTCGAATATCCAGAGCACCTTCATGACCATCACTACGACTTGCCTCTCCTAGCCAAGACTGAAGTTTCACCGACAGGAAGATGGCCAAAATTGATGATGACCTTGGAGAATAAGGATCGCTATGTGGCTCACTACTGGGTAGTTCAACAGGCTCTTGAATTGGGTCTACGTATAGTGAGAATTCATAGAGCAATTGAATTCACCCAGTCTTGTTGGTTGAAACCATATATTGATTCCAACACTGCAAGAAGAGCTGCAGCGACAACAGCATTTGAAAAGGACTTCTATAAATTAATGAACAATGCCATCTTTGGGAAGACCTTGGAGAACAAAAGAAAACACAAAAATGTAAAATTAGTGAGTGATCCTAGGAAATTGGAAAAATTAGTGCAAAAACCAAATTTCGGAACATCCATGATTATAAACGAAAATCTAGTCGCTGTCAGTATGAAGAAAACAACAATAGTCATGGACCGTCCGTTATACATAGGTATGTCGATTTTGGACATAAGTAAAACCCTGATGTATGATTTCCATTATAACAAAATGGTTAAACACTACGGAAGGGAAAACATTGGAGTTGCATACATGGATACGGACGCGTTTATCTACTGGATAAAGACTTTGGACATGTATGAAGACCTAAGGACTCTTCCATACAAAGAAGATTTCGACTTTTCTGACTATCCGAAGAACCATCCAAATTTTAATGAAAAAAATAAAAAAGTAATTGGAAAATTCAAAGATGAAGCAAATGGAATGCCTTTAGAAGAAATAGTGGCGCTGATGGCAAAATTGTATTCATTTAAGATGTACCACGAGAACAACACACCGACAGTGAAAAAAGCAAAAGGAGTGAAGACATCTTATTTGAAAAAACACGTAACATTTGACCACTACAAGACTTGTTTGTTTGAAGATACTACGATATCAGCAACATTCAACAATATCCGAAGCTTCAAGCATCAAGTCTACAGTGTCACCGAAATTAAAAAAGCACTGTCAGCTCGGGATGATAAAAGACATATTTTGCCCGACAAAATCCACACTCTTCCATTCGGCCATTACTCCCTAAACCCTATCAACTAGTAACCTATTCTTCGTCCTTCTACAACTTCGACCTTATTCCTTTCTCCTTCCGTAAAAAAATGGGGAACACGGCAAGTCCAACGCCGTGTTCCCCATTTTTTTACACAAGTTTGGATGACCTTGACCCATATAAATGATGTGAATATTTAAGACAACGTTCATTGTGATTATACATGTGATACAACAAACATTGAAACCTGCAATATGAAGGACTTGAAGCAACAAATTGTCAACGAACTTCATAAACCTGCAAGAAGAAAGTTTCCACGAAGAAATATGGTGATAAAAGGAATTAATGATTTATATCAAGCGGATTTAATCGAAATGATTCCTTATAGCAAACAAAATAAAGGATATAAATACATATTGACTGTTATTAACTGTTTTTCAAAAATGGCAGATGCTTTACCACTAAAAGATAAAAGTGGCAAAAGTGTTACAAAAGCAATGGAAACAGCTATACAAAGAGACAAACATACTATTAAACATTTACAAACAAATGATGGAAAAGAATATTTTAATAAGGAATTTGCAAATTTAATGAAAAAACACAATATAAACCATTACTCAACCAATTCAGAGGTAAAAGCTTCAATAATCGAAAGATTCAACAGAACTTTAAAAAGTGCAATGTATAAAATGTTTTCCAACAGAGGATCGCACATATGGATTGATATGTTACCAAAACTTATAAACGATTACAATAACAAATTTCATAGGACTATCGGGATGAAACCAAACCAAGTAACTAGTAAAAATGAAAACCTTGTATTAAAACGTATAAAAACGAATACTAAACCAAAAGTTGAAAAACTAAAGCCTAAAAAATTTAATGTTGGTGATAAAGTGCGAATAAGTAAATATAAAGGTGTATTCAGTAAAAGATACCTGCCAAATTGGACCAATGAGGTTTTTACTGTATTCAAAGTACAACCTACAGTACCTGAGACATATATTTTAAAAGATAATAAAGGACAATTGCTTGAAGGAGGGTTTTATGGACATGAAATGTTAAAATCAACAGTAGGCGATGTATATTTAGTTGAAAAGGTGTTGCAACGGAAAAAAGATAAGGTCAAAGTACGATGGTTAGGATTTAATAAGACGGAAGATTCTTGGATACCTAAAAAGGATTTGATATAACGATAGAGAATCATTTTAGGTTGAACCATTACAAAGGATGGAGATAGTACCACAAAAAGAGAGTTTTACTATTAATAATATAGATGAACTCACAGTGGATAATTCAGAATTCAATAGTGGGAAACATGGCAATTTGTTACCAAACACCGTTCGTTGTCTGGTTACCGGACCTTCCAACTGTGGAAAAACTAATGTAGTATTCAATTTGATTACAAACCCTAAAGGATTACGATTTAACAATCTATATGTATTTTCAAAATCACTACAACAACCAAAGTATCAATTATTGGAAAAGATACTGACTAATGTGCCTGAAGTTAAATATTTAAAGTTTAATGCAAGCGAGAGTGTCATGCAGCCACAAGAAGCTAAACCATTCTCCGTGTTTATATTCGACGATGTATCTTGTGAAAACCAAAACACAATAAGGAATTACTTCGCTATGGGTCGACATAACAACATAGATAGCATTTATATTGGCCAAACTTACAGCAAAATACCTAAACAACTCATTAGAGACAATGCAAACATGTTAATTGTATTTAAACAGGACGAAACCAACCTAAAACATATATATTTTGATCATGTAAATGCGGATATGACATTTGAACGATTTAAAGAGTTGTGTGGAAAGGCTTGGGCTGAAAAGTATGGGTACCTAACAATTATGAAGGAACAACCGCTAAACAATGGTCGATACAGGATAGGATTTGATAAATTTATATTAATACATTAAACGCGGTATAACACATTCATTGTTGTACAACACGTCTTGCTACAAACATGGTTAACCAAGAAAAATTAGTAAAAGAAATAAAATCACTTAGTGATTCTATTCGGGCTAAAAACAGAGCATTGAAACTAGGTATTAGCGAGAGGGAGAAATTCCTTGAATCTACTTTTAAACCTATTACTGAACCCTTGAAACAATTAAACAAAAAAGTTGCTAAACCTGTATTGGAAGGAGATGCGATTGCACCTATTACGAAGTTTGAAAGAGAAAATGTAAAATCAGAAGAGTTTAGTGATGAAGACCTGGAATCCTCTACGTATAGTGGTTTTACCGGTGGAGAACCCGAAAGAGAGCTAGAATCACCGGACTATAGTGGAATAAAAGAATTATATGAAGTAAAAGCCAAAAGAGGACATGAAGTTGTATCAACTGCTAGTGAAGAGGAAAAAGAAGAAGAGACAAGGGAAGGTCCGTCAAACATAAGCTTGTTGGGTGAAAACATTCATAACAAAGGACCTTTAGGAAGGAAATACATGGTAAAAATGTTACTCGGAACAATTCCTAATAAGAATTACCATAGTTATGGAGCGAGATTAACAGAAGACGGTTTAATGATAGGTAATAGCCCGTTAAACGTTGACGAACATGATAATATTGTCATTGGTGATCAAAGATATAAGGGCACAAAAGGATTATTTGAATTATTATTTGAAAATAAGCCTTCAGTATCGTTAGTGAAAGAAAAAGACATGGAAGCATATAAAAATATTTTGGAACAGACAAATGCATATAGGAGAAAGTATTTACCTGACCAACCTCCTTTTAGATCTAAGTCTTTAAAATATAAAGAATTTGTATCCAAGTTAATACCAACTAGAAGACAAACAATGCCGTTAACACAAAGAAAACCTGTAAAACGAAGGTTTATGGCATCCACTTTGGATGTAAGTGCTCAGGAACGAAGAAAAAGAAGTAAGTCCGTTACAGGTACAGGTTTAATGAAGAAATTATATAACACAAATGTGATTTATTATAATAACATCAATAAATTGGTGGATAGAATGAAACTAATACATGAAGCTAAAGAAGCGGGTCATACTGGATTGGAAAACGAATGGGTGGCTTTAGTGGATGAACTCCGAAACCGTGGGGTAATCTCATAAAAATGCGTTACTCCTTAGAGTACTATTCAGTTGCACCATGAGTGTTGACAAGTTCGGACGTTACTCCTCGGATGGGTTATATTATGCGAATAATTTAAAAAGAAGTGCTGGTTTACCACAAACACCTGATGGAGATTATGATATGAGTAATAAAAGGTTAAAAAACATAAAAGATCCTTCGGATGAAAACGATGCAATAAACTTAAAAATATTAAAGGAAAAGATATCGCCAACATTAAAACTACAAAATAACACATATGACGCGGAAAATCATAGAATTATCAACGTTGGTAAACCAAATGAAAATGGTGATGCGATAAACAAAGGTTATTTGTCATCTGAATTAAAAAATACGTTAAAATTCAATGGGAAAACGTATAGTGCTAACAATAAACGTATATCCAACGTAGATGACCCTAAAGATGCAAAAGACAGCGTAAATAGACGCTATTTACATTCTTTGATACCTGAAAAGACAAAAGATGGATTTTCTTTTTATAAATTTGTTATTAATGATATAGGCTATCCAAAAACTGAAAACGATGCTGTAAATCTAAAATATATTAAAGATCATTGAAGATCATTGCATCATACGTGATGTAGGGGTTATAGATTGTTTTAATAATTGTTTAGCAAATGTTAAAGATGGTTCGGCGCCATCAGATGGTGCAACAGTGGGTCAAATGATGGAAACCTTAAAACAAGAAACAACCTCTTTTGTAAAACAAGATCAAGTAGTATCGAAGCAAGGGGATGAATTTGTTCAAGGTAATGAAAAATTTAATTTATTAACATACAAAAATGATGCTTGGGATTGCATGGATAAAAAGTTATCAAATATGGGATGGGGTTATGAAAAACATGATGCAGCTGCTTTATCACAAACCGTACATCTAGATCCAGATAAATATTTTAGATGGTTTACATGTAATAATAGAGTGATAAGAGACTTGGGACAAGGAAGAGAAGCAAATGATGCTGCAACTGTAGGACAGACCATTACAACATCATTAAAGGATAGTAAAGTGTATGATTGTAATAATAAACGTATAACAAACCTTAAAGACCCTGAACATGTAGATAATGCTGTCACTGTTAGTTTTCTTGTAAAAGTTTTAGGTAATGCGATATTTGATTTACACAATCATTTCACACCGGAAGTTCTTCGAGGAGGGCCAGGTCATAAAATTTGGGATGAAGCCTCGAGAGGTGGTTGGATTAAACGGGAAATTTTTAAAAAGTACTTTATTCACCCTAATACACAACAGTTTAGATCATCAAATTGGGGTGATATTGATATTTAATAAAAGAACACAATAAACAACTTCATTTATTCCCAACTCGTCATAGAGTTAACACATGAGTTGCACATTGCGATTATAAAAGGACAATAATGACGTTCAAGTACATCAGTCCATATCGAGACACTGCAAGGAAAGGAGGTGGGATCACGTCCACAGCGGTTTCTCTGTTAAGTAAAGCTTTAAAACAAATTCCAGTAGGATCCATAGTAAATAGAGCAATAGACGCATTACCATACGAATTTCATATACCAGGAGGTTATCAGTATTGCGGACCAGGAACTAAATTGAAAAAACGACTGGAAAGAGGCGATCCTGGCATAAACAAGTTAGATCAGGCTTGTAAAGAACACGATATCTCATATTCCACGTTTGCCGATTCAAAAAATAGATCAATAGCTGACAAAAAGCTTGCGGACATAGCTTGGCAACGAGTAAAATCAAGTGACGCTAGCATAGCAGAAAAAGCAGCAGCTTTAGCAGTAACAGCAGGTATGAAGGCTAAAACAGCGGTAGGAGGTGGAAGAAGGAGGAGAAAGAGAGTAAAAAGGAGGTCAACCACAAGAAAACATGGAGGAAATATAAAAAGAAGACGACGATCTACAAGAAAAGGCAGGAAGAAGCCCACCGTGTGGTCAATGGTAAAAAACGGGGCAGGTCTTTACCTGAGACCTTATCGTGCATATTAAATGAAAGAAATCAATTGGTCATACCACATAAAGCATTAACCAATATTGAATTATTTAAATATATTTCCTGTTTAAAAATACCATTTTTCCGCGGAGTATTTATGAAAGACAGTTTACCAAAGAAAATGTGGCAAAATGAGACTGGAATTGTAAATTTGGATAATACTGAAGGGCCTGGCACCCATTGGGTTTGTTATAAGAAACTAAATAACAATGTATATTATTTTGATAGTTTCGGTAATTTGCCACCACCAACAGAACTTCAAAATTACTTTAGATCTGCTAAAAACATATATTATAACTATAAAAGAGAACAACCTGATAATACTTCAATATGCGGCCATTTATGTTTGGAATTTCTAGCTAAAAGTATCAGTCACTATTGAGATGTCTTCCTATACGGTATCATTAACAGGAAAATCGTCCAATTTACGAAGTATCCTTTTTCCAGCGTTACGCTTGCAAAAAGGAAGGTTTTGGGAGGCGGCACTATTGGATTTTACAACGTACAACTCTATTCCCAATGTTACGGAAGGTAAAAATAACATATTGCATTATTATAAGGGAAAGGATGCCAGTGGAAAATTTACAGACTTACAAGAGTGCAGGTTACCCACAGGTTCTTATGAAATTGATCATATAAATGAATTTTTGCAAACTAAAATGGGAAAAGACAATATAACATTAAAAGGTAATAATAATACGATGAAAGCTGAAATTACTTCCAAATATTATATAGATTTCACTCAACCAAACTCAATTGGTGATTTATTAGGATTTTCCAACGATGGGTCTGTATTAGAACCAAATGTAACACATTCCGGTAAGAAAACAGTAACAATATTAAAAGTCAATAGTATAGACATAACTTGTAACATTATACAAGGTGCTTACAGGGATGGGGCTAACACCCACATCATACATACTTTTTACCCAAGTGTACCACCTGGATTTAAAATTGTTGAAAAGCCACAAAACCTGGTATATCTACCGTTGAACACCACTTTCATTTCAGACATCGTGTTGAGCGTATTGGATCAAGACGGTAACTTGGTAGACTTCAGAGAAGAGCCTATTACGATTAGATTACATTTAAAATCGACACTTTAATACAAAACCATGGGTTTAACATTTAAAAGCGAACAACCTACGGGAAACCGCATTAGTAGCTCTTCAGCTGTGGAGGAGTTAACACGCGAGAACATTCGTTTCTTAGAGAGAATTGGATTAAAATTAACCGAGTATGGATATACTGGATATAGCGCAGGGTCCAACATTCGACGAAACCCTATGGGAAAAAGAATATCACACCCACAACCCTTACACTTCATCGAAATTAAACAATAACGATGAAATTCGTATTCCCATACAAAATCAAGACATTTACACACTACCATGTGAAAGTTACTTGTATATTGAAGGACAAGTTACTAAAAAGGACGGTACTACTGTTGGTACAACAGTTCCATTTATAAATAATCCTATGGCTTTCCTATTTGATGAAATTAGATATGAAATATCAGGTGTAACAGTTGATTCCACTAAAAAAGTAGGTATTACGACAACTTTAAAAGGATTAACATCTATAACACCCAATGAAACCAATTTACTTAAACCTGCCGGATGGGTATTACCTACAATTGACACGATCACTCAAAATCCAAATGGATATTTTGATTTTCATATTCCATTACGTTTGCTGCTTGGTTTTGCTGAATATTATAGGAAAATAATATTAAACGTTAAACAAGAATTAGTTTTGTTGAGATCTTCTAACGATAAAGACATTATTAAAGCTGCAGATGCTACTACAGATGCGACTTTAGAATGGAAATTAAAATTAGACAAAATTGTATGGAGAGTTCCACATGTTAAATTGGCTGACGAGCATAGAATGCTACTTTTAAGAAAATTAAAAGCCGATCGTGATATTGTTATTCCATTTAGAAGTTGGGAATTTCATGAGCATCCCAGTTTACCTACTACGGATCGACACACTTGGACTGTTAAAACATCGAATTATGTAGAACGAGCCAGGTATATTATATTTGGTTTACAAACAGATAGAAGAGACGCCATTACTAAACATGCAGGACAATTTGATCATTGTGACTTGAAAAATATTAAAGTTTATTTAAATTCACAATTCTTTCCATACGACAATTTAAATGTGTCATTCACTAAGAAGAAATACAGTATATTGTACGATATGTACGCGAGATTCCAAAGTTCATATTACGGTAAAACAAATACACCTTTATTACCACCTGACAAATATTTCGATGCCTACCCAATAGTTGTAATCGATTGTTCTAAACAAAATGAATCAGTAAAGTCTTCAAGTGTGGATATAAAAATAGAAATGGAATTCAACGATGCTATACCGGCTAATACAACTGCATACTGTTTAATTCTACATGATAAAATCGTAACATACACACCTTTAACTGGAATTGTTAAAAATGTATTGTAAGAACCGGTTTTGTTTCATTCCGCGAGTATAAAAGCAGAGCGTACAGACCGCTCCTCATCAGTTTGTTGCCTACTGTTGTATGGGTAGCATCGTATTCAATATGGCTTCTCCTAGTGGTGCACCTGAAAATGTGGTAGATATTGAGAAGGAGATATCTGAGTTTTTAGATCCTCAAGGTCACCAGGAAGGAGGTGAACAAAACGTTTGCGGACAACTTCACGCCAGTAATAATGTTGAAGAAAAAGGTAAAAGAAGAAAGACTATACAAAAGAGAAAAAGGGATATTGAAGATAATATTTCTCCAAACATATTGAGTGAGGTATTTTTGCGAATATTTTACCCAATCTCTTCCAGTTTGGATAAAAGTGTTTTAATCGGTGTTATGAAATCTACAGATTATTCCCCTACTGTAATTTTAACTCATGGACCCAAAATGATTTTGTTTACGGACAGTGCTTGGGAATCGTTTATGAAACATTTGCATCTACTAGAATGCTATTTAAGTAGTAACATGTTTGGAAGAAAGACAAGAGTAGGACTTTTGGATTCAAATGTGGAAATTGATATCATTAAACAACGTGGTGATCATCAGCTACGGTTTAGAGACACAACAAGACATGATAACAAAATTCAACTTAATCGAGAGGAGTTTTTCATTTTAACTTGTGCTACTGAACCTATAACAAGATACTTGAGACAACTGGTGTTTTCAAGTTCGATTATTAAAGATTATCTGGAAGATACTTTGGACAAACAACCGGACGCACCTATATTATACGGACCTGTGGATACTTCTATATTTAATAGAGTTCCTCATGAAGTACAGATGTGGAGACAATTGGAAAAGTACGCTCAACTACATAAGAAATCAGTAAAACAGGAAGAAGAGGAAGATGGAGGAGAAGAATCAAGTGTTAGTGATGAAAATGAAAATAAGGAAAATATAAAGATGGAAACTTAAATGACAATGGTTAGTTTTTAAAACAATAACCAACATTTTGTGGGGTTAGGCCTATTGGGGACGGTGCCCACGTTAAATATACACCAACGCGCCAACAACTGTACGGCCTGGTATAAAAGTAGTACCTACCGTGGTGTGGAAATCAGTTGACCTCCTGACTTCGTGATGAGCAGACGTGTGACCTTCAAAATGGACAAGGGAGAAGAACAACAAGTAAAGTCCAAGCCTGGTATTATTGAGTTTCAAGCGTTTCGTGGTAATGATGATAGATTCATTATAAAAGAACTTGTGTTTTTGGACATGAATACAAATGTTCCTTATTCGTTTTTATTTAAACCACCATGTTCTTATTCGTCTTTAACTAGTAAAGCCGCTACTACCAACAGATGGATTTCAAAACACTTCCATCATATCGATTGGTATGATGGTTTTACAAGTTACACGGACTTGTATCACATTATGCATCACTTTTCAGACAAGTTTACCAATATTTACACAAAGGGGCTGGAAAAGAAAAGATGGATCGAAGGATTTACCCATGTTCCGGTTAATGATGTGGAATTGGATAAGAATTATCAATACATGCTGGAAACCATATGTATTTGTACAAAAAGCCCAGAACATGATAAAGATAGACATTGCGCTTTGAAAAATGCCTATAAACTCGCCTCTTACCTTCAAAGTGGGGAATTGGGGAGTGGTGGGGGTAACGGAGAGTATATAAGTGGGGAGCAGACAGGGACCTGGCATGAGTATTACTCGAGATTCCAAGACGACAACATCTCCGAGCAAGAAGACGATCTGTAACCTGACCATGGCATCTCACCAGTTCCTTCAGACTTTGGTCGAGCAGTTCAATGCTCACTCCAAGTCAACAATATTACCTGTAAAGAAGTGCTCGGAACTAAAAGACGAGAAGCACTACATAATCCATGCTATGAAGAAGATGGAGACTACAGTTGGGGAGGCCATCTGCTGCAGTCTCAGCGAGGCACCGTTTACTCCGGGGGATGAACCAAAGTTCCAGGTGTACCTGCCCAAGAGATTCGTCCATCTTCTACAAAACGAGGATCTTCACTCTATTCAACCCGGGTGTCTATACCTGGTGTCCCACGGCTGCACGGGTAGCAATTCTACAGAGTTGACCATCCACATCGCTGACAAGCAGCAGTGTTAGATTTAAGTTTTAATGTTGTACATATGTTGTTGTTGTAATGTTTTATAAATAAACGAATCATAAAAGACAAAAAAAAAAATAAAAAAAAACAAAAAAATGCAACATATCAATATGTGACAGACTTCACGTATTGATATGTTGCATTTTTTTTAAACTTCGCGGGTGACCTTGACCTTTGACCTTTGCATTTCACAATTACCCCCACTACTGTAATTACCCCTACTACCACACTAGGATTCAAACCTGCTTGGATGCGAAAAACGGTCAGTCTGTTGCCAACTAGCAAACGATGAGCACCTTGTACGAGCTTTGCATACAACGAGTTATAACTCACAAGGACTTGTTCCCAACATGTTTACAAGACAATATCCCACTAACAATAAAAGAAGATGTCAAACGCTACAGGAGGGAAAATACAGGGTATTCGGAATACTCCTGGTATAAGTTCCACGATGGGGAAAAGTTTTGTAGACCTTGTGGCGAGGCCGCCGTCAGAGACCTTCGGCGATTCGTACAGGATGGTGGTATAAAACAATTCGGATTTCTAGCGCCACTGTTTCGATTTGAAAATTACAAGGACACCTGCGCTATTTGTTCCATTCCATTGTATCGATGGAAAAAGTTTAGAACTGTTTAATTGGATTTTCTATACCCCCACCACTATTACCCCCACCACTTTTTCATGTACCTCCAAGCGCTGTGCCTCGGCTTCATTTCTACTCCAGCAGCCAACCTAGCAACATCAAGATGTCTCTGAACGTTAGTTGCGCAAGTTACGAGGAGGTGAGCATCAAGACTCAGCAGGAGCTAAACGACTTGTACAAGGAGTTGCAGCTGATGGTGGCACGAGGCTACCGTATAAACGTGCAGGTTTACGCTTGCAATATACGGAACACCCGGCAGCCAAAGGAAGAGCCTGGACACTCCTCGACAGCTTCCTCACCGGCGTCGATGAAGACCGAGCCAGACAACTTGGACTACTTCAGCTGACTAGCAGTTGTCTTCCTTGTTCTTACAATAATAGAATATGTATATTTTTTTCATTATATTAAAGAAGTAAAAGAGCAAAAACACCTATCTTGTTACTGACATATAAGCTCAGTAACAAGATAGGTTTTTTTAAAACACAATTTGGATGACCTTGAAACTTCCCCCTCCACTGCTTTGTTACCCCCACCACTTGACTATTGGTGTACATGGCACATCGCAATTGGAAACCTCATTCCATCTTCAACAGCCACATCGACAACATCAACAATGGCAAACCTACCAACAGATGAAAGATGTCCTCACGCATGTTGTGACTTCGTCCACGAGTTGGAGAAGAGGATGCAGGAGAGGGCGATAAGAAGAAAGCAGATCCACTCAGAAAATATCATGATAGTCAACGGCTATCTTTTATTGTTCGGCCTTATTATGGTTGTACTTTTCATACTGTATGGCGTAGTCACATGTGTCGGCAAGGTTGCAGAAGAAAACGCTCGCCACCATCAATTGGAAAGTTTCAATGTCACTTTGTAGGTTTTCCTTTTTTTAAAACTTCGTTTGGATGACCTTGAAAATACCCCCACTACTCCACCACACCCCCCACCACTTCACCATGTTCCTGCATGAGCATCACATCAACCGTCATTCCTTGTCCGACAAGCAACCATGGCAGACAACAACACCATCAGCCAAGCTGACTCCACTACTGATGTTGGTACAAGTACGGGTTGGACACTGTCGATCGATAGTGTACACTATTTGGAAACAATTTGCGAACGGATGAAGGAAATACTGCGGGACAACCCTGGAATCATAATACAAATGAATTTAAATTATGATTGGTCCCAAGTCAGAATGCAAGGGGACGATAACAACGGTCAACAATCTCCACAATATTCGCCCATGTCCCCGATCTACCCTTACGGCGAGTCTGACGTCGATGAAGATGAGGCTAATGAGGATGTGGGGGACAACGAGGCTGAAGAGGAGTAACCTTCATTCCTTTTTTTAAAACCCAAATTGGATGACCTTGAGAATTCCCCCTCCACTATTTCCTTTTTTTAAAACCCAAATTAAATGACCTTGAAAATACCCCCTCCACATACTTTTGGTTTACCCCCTCTACTTTTCAATACTGTTACCACAGTCTGTAGCTCACATCATTCCTTGCTTAGCTATCATGGCGGACAGCACTCTTTCTCAAGTTGACTCCACTACGGATGAAGAATGGCCATTTTCCTGGAATGTTCATTTGCAAGACTCGGCAGAAGTGGATATGTTGCATGAGAAATTGGTGTATGTATTAAACGAAAACCCCAACATTGAATGTAGAATGACTATGGATTTCGATGCGACAGGGGTCCACACTCAACCTTCCACTTCAAGCCAGCCTGAGCCTCAGCTTCAGCCAAAGAACTTTACACATCTTTACACTCCAATACGGCCGGAGGATGTGGTTATCAGCGAGGCGGACTCTACTACAAGTTATATTGAGCCAACAAATTGGAAGCTTGTTGTTGACACCTTACACAAGGTCGACTTAGTATGTGACAAATTAAAGGAATTGATGATGCAAGATCCTGGTCTTCGTTTTAAAATTGATTTGTTTTTCATCTGGGGAGCACCTGCACGGGGCTCTTCGTCTGACAGCTCTCCAAGTACAACGGACGAGGAGGAGGAGGACGACTAGTTATCTTTTTTAAAACTCCGTTTGGATGGCCTTGACCTTTCCCCCTCCACTGAGTTTATTTAAGGTGCACTCTCAATGACTGCAGCATCATTTCATCGCGCGCCTTCACTACAGCAACATGGAGAGTCAACTCAACTACTGTTGCGAACAGAAATGTTTTTCATGGCCAAATGACATTGATGTTGCGGATGGCCTGGCGTGTAGAAAATGTGAAGCTTTTGGTCAATGCATGTGTAAGTGCAAGTCTTGGAAGAAGCCGAAACCGGAGTTGAAGACATTCCATGTGTACCAGATGAGAGGGCATAAGTACACTTGTTGCCCTGAACGTTGCATTGAATTCACATTAAAACAGCTAACTGGCTGCAAATTGTGCAACAATCATTTTGCAGGTTTTTGCAAACATTATTTAGGAGCCTGTCAGTACAGATCAACTTGGCATACAGAAGCACTCACTATCAATGAAATCGCTATAGATACACAAGAGTAGTCTTTCTACTCTTTTCTTTTTTAAAACTCCATTTGGATGACCTTGACCTTTCCCCCTCCACCCACCTTAGTTTATATAAACCCCATTCCCACTGACCACAGCATCACTTCATCGTGCTCCCTCGTCAAAGCAACATCAACTATGGAAAGTAAGCGCATCTCATGTTGCGAGCATAGGTGTTTGGAGATACAAGGCGTCACATATTGTGCAAAGAAGCGTTGGGAGGAAGAGACGGGGACAACCTATTGCTGTGAGGATAAGTGTTTCCTCTTACCAAAGTGGCAAGTGGATGGGCTGGCCTGCCGGCAATGTGAATGCTTCGGATGTTGCAGGTGTAGATGCAAGAACCAACAGCTGCCACCACCGGTACTACAAACTTTCAAAATCTACAAATCCAAATACTTTTATACTTGTTGTCCGCAGCGGTGTATTAAATTTCACTTCTCCAATCTTACCAATTGTCGGAAGTGCTACGGACAACCTGATGGGTGGTGCACCTGTTTTCTGGACTCCTGCCGCTACAGATCGGATTGGTTTACAGATCCGTTGGAAATTGATGAGGTCGCCCAGGAAGCACAAGAGTAGTCTTTCTACTCTTCAACTTTTTTAAAACTCCATTTGGATGACCTTGACATTTCCCCCTTCACTTCCCCATATACCTAGAGTACACGGAGCCTGACAGTCAGTCACTCGGTGGCTGTCGTGGGGTGCGCATCGGTGTCGGCGCTCCGTTGTTAAGTTTTCAAGGTCGCAGTAACATGAAATTGCGGGCGTTGTACTGGTTCAAGGTCACCTGAGGGATAACCGATTGCCCATTTAGGCAGAGTCATGTCTGAAACTCGAGTTTAACTTGGCACTTTTGCCGTTTCTCGTCGAAAATTCGCTCCAAGTGGTCAAGGTCACGGGGACTCTGACTGAAACTCGGAGCGTAGTGCGAGAAACAGCAAAAGTGCCAAAAAATTTTAAGTTTCGGCATGACCTTGACCTCAGTGGCGTCGGTGACGTCATTTTGATGACGTAAGGGGTGAAGACGTCATCAGCACGTCATTTCTGTGACGTCATGGGTGTGACGTCATCGAAATGACGTCATTAGTGATGACGTCATCGATTGCGTCATCGATGACGTCATCGGTGAGGTCATTGACCTCGATGACGTCATCCCTCAGGTGACCTTGAACTGGGCCAGCGGCCGCAATTTTACACTACTGGCGGCCTCAGCAAATTGAACTACATTGCCGACACTGACCTAATCCCATCTAGCGGGCATTTGCTGAACTACTCGAGCGTTGACTCTTAATTCCATCATAGAGAAGTGCAGTCATTTTTACTCCTTCTTTACACAATTTTACATTTATTACAGTCGTAATATAAAAAAAACCAAATGAATATATACAGGGTGTCCAGAAAAAACCTTTACAAACTTTTCCAGGTTATTGCGCACGTCAAAATAAGCAAAAAAGTTCCTGTAAACATATGTCCTAAAATGCTTCGTTAACCCGCTAGCCGCCATTTTGTTTTTTACACTAAATAATTTTTATTTCCGTAACGGATCATTGTATTAAGTTAATATTTGGCATGAACCTTCACTATAACAATACCCATTTTCAGTAAAAAAATTATTTTTTTCCAATGTGTATTTTCAAAATGGCGGTCATTTCAAAATTTTTAACTCAAATATCTCAAAAACGGTAAATTTTATAAAAATGTTACAAGAGACAAAAAAGTTGACGAATTAAATTATCTAAACATTGAAACCAAGTTTGTAAGGATCCGACAACAAATAACAGAGTTATTGTGGTTTTCCTGCAGAAAAACGCTGATTTTGCACTATGATTAATGCCAATTTAGGTTATTGTAAGAGAAAAATCTCAATAACTCTGTTATTTGTTGTTGGATCCTTACAAACTTGGTATCAATGTTTAGATAATTTAATTTGTCAACTTTTTTGTTTCTTGAAACATTTTTATAAAACTGACCGTTTTTGAGATATTTGAGTTTAAAATTTTAAAATGGCCGCCATTTTGAAAATACACATTGGAAAAAAATAATTTTTTTACTGAAAATGGGTATTGTTATAATGAAGGTTCATGCCAAATATTAACTTAATACAATGATCCGTTACGGAAATAAAAATTATTTAGTGTAAAAAACAAAATGGCGGCTAGCGGGTTAATGAAGAATTTTAGGACATATGTTTATAGGAATCTTTTTGCTTATTTTGACGTGCGCAATAACCTGGAAAAGTTTGTAAAGGTTTTTTTTGGACACCCTGTATACGTGCCTAACAATCAATGTGCAATATTAGAAAAAGTGTTCAATGTGACACTCCGTATTGATAAACTTAATTCTGTACCACTTGATCAATAGGTTCTCGTTTTTATGAGATAAATCTGAAACTTATTAATCTCAAACAAATTCATCCATAAGACGTGCATTATAGATGTGAGTGTAAATTCAAGGCACATCGAACTTAGTAAAAGTACGGTGTGCAATTTTTGCAGGCCTAAGACTGATGGTCATGGGCCCATCACAATTACGACTTACTTCAAATGTCTTTAATTAGAGGGATATAGATATTGTAGTAAAGCGGAGGTAAAATCAAACGGGGGTATTTTTATTGTGTCAAGAGACAAATGTGCGTAAATCATTCCAGGCGATGATTCTCTTGCCATTCCTATCTATAAGTTCTGGTGCAAACCAACTCAGACATACCGAACCTAAAAGATCCACTCACAGCCCGTTTAATCAATTTAAAGTAGTAGTATTTTTTTCAGAATATACCAATTATGTAATAATAATCATAACAGAAATTTTGCTTGACGAACTGAGGGGAACTAGGAAGCTGATTTTAAAAACAAGCCAAAGATAGAAAGATTATTATTAAGATTGTCATTGTGAGTAGTGAGTATTAGCCGGTTCTGTTACAGTAATGTCGTGCTTCTTCGGTGCCACTAGCCCGTATGATGCTTAAGACTTTTTATTAATTTACGAATTCGCGAGCCGTAGGCGAGTCAAATTTTTACACTTTTATACGATCCCATAATTAACGAATTAACACCATGCGGTGAATCGGCATACATAGAAGGAGTAAAACTTTCAATTAAGCTTTTGTAATTTCCAACGCCAACTAATCAATGGGTAGTAAGTAGCCCATACCTGCGACAGCGAAGAGGCCAGAAAATGTCCGAGTCAACAGTAATAGTGGGTGATTGACGCATCAGTTGGAAAATTAATTAAATTCAACCAATCAGTCTTGATTAGGCAAATGTAGATCAAAGCAACCTGTCGAATTTGTTTGGGCGAGCGAGTTAAATGGTTTATACATTTTTATCGTAGAATATTTTAAGGGGATATGGCAGTGAAAATTATAATTTCAATATGAATCACTAGGTCCTTAAAAACATTTAATGTAGGTTTACTAGGTAAAATAATTAACTTCAACGAAATAAACCATATTTTTTATATTTATGCGTAATATATATATATATATATGTATTTTTATTGTTAGGTAGGAAAACTCCAGTTTTATTCATTACAATATCACAATGTATTATGAAATCAAACCATCTTTTTGTAGTATACATGACCCTTTGAAAATTTAGACAGAGTTGTAAATTAATCACATTAATACTTTTTTTGTAGGATTTAAAAGATATTATTAGAAACAAAATTGATTAGATATTTTTAATAAAACTAGAATTTTCGTTTATGGTCATAAACGTATAATTTTACTTCAATACGTAGGCTATAATGTAATGATTTAATTACTATAGTAAAAAGAATTTATAAATGTGCCCTTAGAAGGCTACCTTACGAGGCTTATTGTATAATGCGCTAATATTGAAAACTGTTAAATTTCTCTCAAGACGTATTTTTAAACTAAACAAAATAAATGTACTTTCTTTGGTATTTTTTTTCTTTTCGAATATATTTCAATCTTTGAAAATATATTTATTTACAAGATGTTAAATTATTGGACGCAGCAACTCAAGTCGTTGAGGAGGTGGAGTCCCATTAATGACATATAATGGCGCCACGGTGGATACTCAACATCGAATTCACCCTCAGCGCCGGCCACGGTAAATGAGGACTCTTTTGTATGCCACAAGATCTGCCGCCGTTACTCGCCGGGCTAAACGGGTCAGAGCCCGTGGGAAATTACACTTGAGTTGTGCTAAGGGAGGTTTTAAATATCTTTCATTAACCTTTTCTCAATTGCCTTGAATTTGGAATATTCATGTAAAAGAATAAAGGGCGAGGTATGGGAAGATTATCTTTCGTCGTTAAAAATGAGATTTTAAAAATGAGTCACCGCTCACCAAGACTCTTTAAAATAATAATCTAGTCATTTATTAACCCTGCAGGAAAAAATGAATAAAACAAGACGATATGTGTTTTTGTTTGCCAGTTTGTTTACTTTTGTTTTCCTACAAAATAACGTGTTAACTTACCATTGTATTTCAATTATAAATGAAAGGCTTCCAATACAGTTTTATCTGTTCATCGATAACAATATGGTAAGAATTTACAAGTTGTATTGTATTCCTTAATAGTTTAATTACTGAGGGTATTGTTTCTAGAAGCTAAACCCACTGACTAATACCAATATTGATATATTGGATATAATATCCGGTATACCACAAAGCCACCATGGGCATCAAATACCAGCCTTAAGCGTAAGGGTAATCGACAGCAAATATTCACTGAGGTGCATATTTTTATGTATTTGAAGTACCGTGTTGAGTTTTGAATGTCTTATATTTATATAAATAAATATAGGTAAAAATAAAATAATAATCTTTTATTATTTAAAATTGTCCTATTTTTTATTAAACCCATCTATGCAAAACGTAACTTTTTTGTCCAAAAAATAAAAAATTAATCCGTGAGATTTTTGAAGTCCTAGGAGTAAAAAGTCAGCTATTGGCTGAAACTGTTGTATTAATTTGATATGCAGGATAGTAAAATTCAAAAAAAGGTTTGTTTATAACATGTAAATAACAGAAATGCTAACATTGTTTATTACTTACTTTGTAAGCATAACCTCAAAAATATATATTTTTTACAACGTTAAAATTTTTTAAAATTTATTAAAATGATTTAAAATTTAGTTCCGTTGATTAAAAAACGTTGTTCATCACTCGGAACAAAAGTGCTTTTTAGGGCGTAATCCTTTTTAAAAACTCATTTGCGCCCCCCTTTTAAAACACGACCCACTAAAAAGGCCTATTTTCTCCTAGTGATGAAAACTACTACCAATTCATAATAAATTTAATATAAGATTTGAATTTTTATACTATTCTAGGATGTAAAAGTAATAACATGAAATCAAAATGTTTACGTCTATTGCAAATCAATCTTTAACAGAATTTTTATTTGTGGCTAATCGAGATACTGTAGTCATTTTTAGAAACAAAGTCTCACATAAATAAGAAAAGATCGGGCCAGTTACTAAATTGCAGCAACTAATTTACAGATTTGCGAAAAGATTTTCACAAATATCATAGACAATTGCAATAGTTTTTAGTCTTTACAAAGAGAGTACTGTAAAAATGCCAAAAATGTGTTTTTGTTATGTTCTTTGACTGACTCGGCATGACAAAATTACAGCATTACGCCCATGGCTCTTTTTTGTTTCTTAAATCACCATAAATTTTGTTTGATTTTCTTGTAACGTTGATATAGTAACGCTACAAGAAATGTGATAATGAATTTAGGGGAATAAATATATTTGTTAGTGGTGTATAAGGAGACCTCGGCCGAACCGTTGAGCACGTCTGCCTATAACAACAACAACAAATATATTTGTTTTAGTTTTAAAACAACAAAAAAAAATCTTGGGCCATTAATTCCCAAATTTATTTCTTAAAATGATTTGTGTAGATGAAGTGGGGTAAATTTTTCCTACATGATTGGAGCATTGCGAATTGATTTTGGTAACGATAACCTTCTAAGAGTGCGCCGATTAAAATAATTATTAACTGTCACATCTGGGGACTTGAAAACCCTTATTTTATTCACACAAAACAAGCATGCAAAAAATTTTTATGATTGGTGTGGATTATGGGTTTGTTGCCAGGATTTCTTTTAATTTTTGGGAAAGCCAGTGGCAATGCAGTCCCACAGCAATGGATAGCTTTGTCAGGGGATAAGCGATTATGTTAAAATTTAATAGTGGTAAATATTGGAACGGGATTTGGTTTTGACAAATTTTGCTGAAACTTGCCATGCGTATAAAGAAATCGAGCAGTTGTTTCACACAGCGTTTACCATGTGCTTGATCTCTTTTTCGATGATCAGCATTAGCCAGCCAGATCATGTGACTCACAATACTGGGTTATTTCCATTATGGTTACTGGAAGCAAAAGGCTTAAACAAACAAACCCAGCTCGATTAAGGAGTTAAAGGATGGAATTCGTGGGATTCCATCGAATTCCATAACAATTGATCTAGAAAGGGATTTAAAATACCACCAAAAAAGTTTAAATCTGTGACCATATAATGTCACATACAAAATTACATGTACTGTACATGGTTACATGACGGTCATGTGATGGATATAGTGTTTATTTTTTAATGACAATCTCTTATAAATGTGTTTAAATAAAAAAATACATACTAAGTAAATAAACTTGAGTAGTATTCAATTTTAAATTGTAACCTCTAAATGAATCAAACTTTGTAAACAGATTAGATATAGAAATTAAAAGATATTGCAGGAATAAAACTCTGAGCAGTTTAATCAAAACACTCTACTGTCTTGCTGCACTACAGCCACAAACGCCGCAGTTGCAGCTAGTGTTTAGCAATTAATTACATACAAACTCGCACTAGCTTCAGGCATTCCTCCGAAATATGTTTTAATTTGCTAACAGTTCGCTTTCCTACGCAACACTGCAAATTAATTTCTTCGTTGTTCTACAAGTTTGAATTTTTCGCCAAAATGATCAATATATACTACTGTAACTTGAAATGTTGCTTTCAATAGCGGTTGCTTTTTTGTTAGTCAAAAAGTTTTATAAGACCCGAACAGTGGTAAACCCACCACCAATAATGCAATTAAAACTTACAGTAGAGAACGGATTATTATGGTTTCATTTATGTTTCTACAGAAACTACGATCATTAACGTGTTTGGACCATTTCCCGTCAAAAAGTTATGAAGTCCTTCTGACGTAGAAATGCTAAATAAAGAAAATGTATGGCTCTTGAAGTGTCAAACAATGAATTACTTTTTCCAGTATTATTATGTGAATAATAGTATGCCATAATACCATATGTTATTTCGCATTACGGAGGAGCCATGAAGAAAACAAGTCTATAGAAAGAATAATTAAAATATGATATTAAAGTTGGAAAGTAAAATTAATTTAAAACGTTACATTTTAAATAATCCTTATAAGAATTATTTTCAAA
This sequence comes from Neoaliturus tenellus, assembly GCA_030545055.2. Taxonomy (NCBI): domain Eukaryota; kingdom Metazoa; phylum Arthropoda; class Insecta; order Hemiptera; family Cicadellidae; genus Neoaliturus; species Neoaliturus tenellus. Next base: position 25,232,763 of record CM061531.1, read on the forward strand.
GTCTATGATATTATATCTTGTAGAATTGAAAAATAAACATTTTAGTCAAGGGTTGAGTAGCTAGACTGTTGTTTTAGACAAAAGTATTTCATGATGTTTTGACGGTAACTCAAAGTTCCTAAAAAGAAGAAGAAAATCGTTATGGAAGACGAAGTTCTTGAAGAGAATTTTAAACATCAAGATGTAGAAGTAGACATTGATCACTTAAATCAGTAATCTGTTTTCTCTAAAAATAAAAAAAAAATAATAAAAATAAAAGGTACCATGTTAGACTATCTGCAAAAAGGCTAAAAATTACTTCCTTACACCAAATAATGTACATCCAATTTCAGTACAACTTTATGATATTGGCTACTGTCGAATAAAATTATTATTCTGAGGACTAAATACTAGTTTGTAGTAATACCTTCATATTTTTAGGGTTTACAGATTATAAAAAGATCGCAATAAAGTGTCGGTTGATATTTTCTTAAATGTTTCGTTTGCACATACACATAGATTTATTCATAAATATATCAACATAATAAACAAATAAATTTGAAAATATTTACCGGAGAGGTGAACAAAGCTTTCAAACTCCATCCATCCGTAATTCAATTAATTTACTGAATATCTTTCATTATTGGCTTTAAACTCTGATGAATTCCTGTTGATTGAAGTTCTTTAACAAATTGTAGGTATTAATCTACCGAATTAATCAAAGATTATTATATCAGTCTTCATTTAAGTATTTTCGTTCGGTAGATTACAAATTCAATATTTTCTTACAGCGTAGAAATGTATTAAAAATGAAAAAAAAGGCAATCCTCCTAATGTGCATTTTAGTCCTAAGTTTTAATTGCCTTAAATTATAGGTATTTCCATCATATTTAGAGACAATATCACAATAGGAACAGAATAAAACTACGTTATCGTCATACTTGTGTATGTACAATTTGTTAATCTTGGTGTTAGTCAAATAAAACTTTTTATTTAATTATGTTGATTAATAATTTGACAAAAAGAATCTATATAATAGTTATTTATATCTATTAAACAAGAATTAAAAATACACAACAAGTGGGCACTGCACCGTTCAGTAGTATTTATACTTCAATACTACTGTGAACGTATTAAGCAATTAACCCGCAAGGAAACAACACAAACTACATATAGAGACTCGTTAAACAACAATCTAACGTAAATTGCACTGTTAGTGATGATGTAAAAAAATTTTGTTTTCAAAAATATCTTAAATGAAACATTGGGCATGGTAAACATAAAAGAAATCATTTTTAAAAATACCAACAATTTTAACAATACGAAGTCATTGTTAAAGGAAAACAATATGTTAAGAGAGCATTTAGTTATTAAAATGTATAATTTAAAATCAATATTTTAATTGATGTTATGCTGTTAACTGATGTTATGCTGCTTGTAAGAAATAAATAATTAAATGAAATAAATTAATTAATTAATTTATTGAAAGTGGGAGCGGTGTCAACTCACGTAATGTGTTATTTTTTAAATTTCAATATAAAATTCAGCTGATTTTCAGCTCTTTTTATAGTATTTTTAGATTCTAGACATACAATTTAATGTGCACCAGTAATCGTAACGGTTTGTGAGATACTGGCAGTGGAACTTTTGTCTTTTTCCCACAAGAATAACATCGAACAAATTTTCATATTCACTAACACTGAAACTTTTACCTTTGGCTTATCTGTTCAAGTATAGAAATATCTTATAACCTCATTTTAAACAATATTTTATCATGAAATACCGATTATCACGTAATTAGTTTTAATTTTGTACCTCTTTAATATAATCTCATATTGAAAATTTTATAAAAAAAAAAAAAAAAATTGGAATCGCGTGTTATAATTTGAATTATAAAAATCTTGGATTCTGATTCTCGCCACAAATACAGAATGGTTAATTTTACAAATATATTAATTTGAGTATAATTAATTTAACTTGGAGGAGGGGGGAAGCAGCAGCTATTTGTAACATCCGCGCTCAGCAGAACAATCCCAGCGTTGCACCGTTATATAACCACCAACAGTTAACACTTTGCAGCGAGAGTTTGCATTGTCATTCTTCCCTTGTAGTCTCTAATTGTGGAATATTTCTTTTTCCACATAATGCTGCAACTATTTGATTTTGTGGCATGCTTGCTCTAACCATTATGCACAAGCTATCATTCTAAATAGATAAAGTAATTCTTAAAATTCAGGTTAAAGAAACGTTGTTATATTATAACACATTATAACCAAACATCCTCTTATAGCAAAATCTGTGCTGTTGTCTTGACCACATGGAACCAATTCGTCGCCAATTTGCTTAAGTTGAATTTTAGGCAATTCAACGTCATTGATAATTTTTGTGTAAATAATGTATTTTGTTTAGAATTTGAATGAAAAGTATCTGCATGTTCCTGTCAACTGCCTGATAGAAGAGACTTTTAACACTGTAGATATGTACTATACATTGTAATGAATGTTTGCGAATTTATTGCGTGTCATATATGTAAAAATGGTGTAACCGTTAATAAATAAATAAATAAAAAATAAATAAACAACAAAACACTCAATCATAACAATCAGCTGTTATTAAATATTACAGTTATTGAATAAATATTACTTTGGGGGCTATGTTGTCAGTCCATTCACTACAGGGGGACTTAATAAGGTTGGTGCGACTGACTGCTGCACTTGGGTTTCTGTTGTACAGTTTATCATGTTAACTGTTGGTAGCATTGCCCCAGGTGATACAGAGACTTGCTAGATAGAAGTGCTCTACTCCTATTAAATTATTTAATCTGTTATTGTTTCAAGTGACATTAGGAACTCCATATTACAATAGGTAGTGTACAGCTAAGTGTATTTTAGTTTTATTATAAAATTTAATGGAAAAATACGTTATTTGATGTCCTTCTAACGAATTGGTCGTAATAAATAAAAGCAGACAATTTCCAGATTAGTTTTAAAAGTAGGCGATCAAAGCCCTGAGATGAGGGTTTCATTGTTTGATGTAAACGTCACGTTGTTGCCTTTTCAATGCGCTAAAAGATACTGCGCCCAAGTCGGGGACGGCAAAGCTGGAATAGACAAACCTGGACGATTTTGTGGTCCATATTCGGCTGGGTTTTTCCATTACAATCGTCCAAATTTGATGTCATTAGTAAGTCGTTGTTTAACTTTGTCGTAATTCCGTCAATTTACTTAAATTTTTACAATCAGAAAACATGAAGTAGTAATTTTATTAAATGTTTTTATTCAAAAGTGGCATTTTTTACGTTTTGACGGGGAACGGTCCAAATATCGGTCTCGTTACTATCTACCTTCGACGAGTTGTTACACAGTATCATTAATTTATTGCAACTGGGTGTGGAATCGAACCTTTAAACAATCTAAAATCTCTTCTCAGGATCAAACCGGCATCCTTTGGATTAAATGGCGAGCACCACAACCTTCTGCTACAAGACCAGTAAATGTTAGTACCATGAAAAATTTCTAATTGGGACGTTCATTAAAATAAGTTATATCATTCGTAATTTAAAGTGTGTATGAATTCCAATAACTTTGCCTAAAATTCAACCTAAGCAAATTGGCGACGAATTGGTTCCATGTGGTCAAGACAACAGCACAGATTTTGCTATAAGGGGATGTTTGGTTATAATGTGTTATAATATAACAACGTTTCTTTAACCTGAATTTTAAGAATTACTTTATCTATTTAGAATGATAGCTTGTGCATAATGGTTAGAGAAAGCATGCCACAAAATAAAATTGTTGCAGCATTATGTGGCAAAAGAAATATTCCACAATTAGAGACTACAAGGGAAGAATGACAATGCAAACTCTCGCTGCAAAGTGTTAACGGTTGGTGGTTATATAACGGTGCAACGCTGGGATTGTTCTGCTGAGCGCGGATGTTACAAATAGCTGCTGCTTCCCCCCCTCCTCCAAGTTAAATTAATTATACTCAAATTAATATATTTGTAAAATTAATCATTCTGTATTTGTGGCAAGAATCAGAATCCAAGATTTTTATAATTCAAATTATAACACGCGATTCCATTTTTTTTTTTTTTATAAAATCTTCAATATGAGATTATATTAAAGAGGTACAAAATTAAAACTAATTACGTGATAATCGGTATTTCATGATAAAATATTGTTTAAAATGAGGTTATAAGATATTTCTATGCTTGAACAGTTAAGCCAAAGGTAAAAGTTTCAGTGTTAGTGAATATGAAAATTTGTTCGATGTTATTCTTGTGGGAAAAAGACAAAAGTTCCACTGCCAGTATCTCACAAACCGTTACGATTACTGGTGCACATTAAATTGTAAAGTAGTCTTAAAATTATGTCTAGAATCTAAAATTACTATAAAAAGAGCTGAAAATCAGCTGAATTTTATATTGAAATTTAAAAAATAACACATTACGTGAGTTGACACCGCTCCCACTTTCAACCATTAATTAATTAATTAATTTCATTTAATTATTTATTTCTTACAAGCAGCATAACATCAGTTAACAGCATAACATCAATTAAAATATTGATTTTAAATTATACATTTTAATAACTAAATGCTCTCTTAACATATTGTTTTCCTTTAACAATGACTTCGTATTGTTAAAATTGTTGGTATTTTTAAAAATGATTTCGTTTATGTTTACCATGCCCAATGTTTCATTTAAGATATTTTTGAAAACAAAATTTTTTTCATCATCACTAACAGTGCAATTTACGTTAGATTGTTGTTTAACGAGTCTCTATATGTAGTTTGTGTTGTTTCCTTGCGGGTTAATTGCTTAATACGTTCACAGTAGTATTGAAGTATAAATACTACTGAACGGTACAGTGCCCACTTGTTGTGTATTTTTAATTCTTGTTTAATAGATATAAATAACTATTATATAGATTCTTTTTGTCAAATTATTAATAAACATAATTAAATAAAAAGTTTTATTTGACTAACACCAAGATTAACAAATTGTACATACACAAGTATGACGATAACGTAGTTTTATTCTGTTCCTATTGTGATATTGTCTCTAAATATGATAGAAATACCTATAATTTAAGGCAATTAAAACTTAGGACTAAAACGCACATTAGGAGGATTGCCTTTTTTTTTCATTTTTAATACATTTCTACGCTGTAAGAAAATATTGAATTTGTAATCTACCGAACGAAAATACTTAAATGAAGACTGATATAATAATCTTTGATTAATTCGGTAGATTAATACCTACAATTTGTTAAAGAACTTCAATCAACAGGAATTCATCAGAGTTTAAAGCCAATAATGAAAGATATTCAGTAAATTAATTGAATTACGGATGGATGGAGTTTGAAAGCTTTGTTCACCTCTCCGGTAAATATTTTCAAATTTAGTTGTTTATTATGTTGATATATTTATGAATAAATCTATGTGTATGTGCAAACGAAACATTTAAGAAAATATCAACCGACACTTTATTGCGATCTTTTTATAATCTGTAAACCCTAAAAATATGAAGGTATTACTACAAACTAGTATTTAGTCCTCAGAATAATAATTTTATTCGACAGGAGCCAATATCATAAAGTTGTACTGAAATTGGATGTACATTATTTGGTGTAAGGAAGTAATTATTAGCTTTTTTGCAGATAGTCTAACATGGTACCTTTTATTTTTATTATTTTTTTATTTTTAGAGAAAACAGATTACTGATTTAAGCCAAGTTAGGCCTAGTCGAACCGTAAATTATATAATTTAGATCTGTAAGAAGGAGTCACTTCGTCACCGGAGAAATAATGTGGATAATAAAAATCACTCAATGTAGAGAAAACAAGATTATTTATTAGGTTTTTGTCAAATATTGGGCTAGCAGTCTTTTGAACAGAAAAAAACAGATGTTCGAGTCTATAACTTAGGCCTATTCACAAAACTCAGGGATGATAAATAAAACAATATTTATCATGGGGTTGGGCATGAGGGTGAACCATGTCAAGTTGATGATTATGAAGCAGGGTCCAGTCACTTTTTCATTTTGAACAAACCACGAGTCACGGTACAAAGATTTCGCACACCGAACGAGCCGCACTGCGATCATATATGAAATGCCAAACGCTCGCCGATCACCAATAGAAAATATGTTTCACTAAATAAAAACCAATCTATATCAAAATTCCACTGCAGTCCAGGATCACACAACCCAACCAAACTTATTAGAAACAGGGGGCATCCCTGCCAAACGCTCGCCGATCACCAATAGAAAATATGTTTCACTAAATAAAAACCAATCTATATCAAAATTCCACTGCAGTCCAGGATCACACAACCCAACCAAACTTATTAGAAACAGGGGGCATCCCTGCCAAACGCTCGCTGATCACCAATAGAAAATATGTTTCACTAAATAAAAACCAATCTATATCAAAATTCCACTGCAGTCCAGGATCACACAACCCAACCAAACTTATTAGAAACAGGGGGCATCCCTGCGAAACGCTCGCCGATCACCAATAGAAAATATGTTTCACTAAATAAAAACCAATCTATATAAAATTCCACTGCAGTCCAGGATCACACAACCCAACCAAACTTATTAGAAACAGGGGGCATCCCTGCCAAACGCTCGCTGATCACCAATAGAAAATATGTTTCACTAAATAAAAACCAATCTATATCAAAATTCCACTGCAGTCCAGGATCACACAACCCAACCAAACTTATTAGAAACAGGGGGCATCCCTGCCAAACGCTCGCCGATCACCAATAGAAAATATGTTTCACTAAATAAAAACCAATCTATATCAAAATTCCACTGCAGTCCAGGATCACACAACCCAACCAAACTTATTAGAAACAGGGGGCATCCCTGCCAAACGCTCGCTGATCACCAATAGAAAATATGTTTCACTAAATAAAAACCAATCTATATCAAAATTCCACTGCAGTCCAGGATCACACAACCCAACCAAACTTATTAGAAACAGGGGGCATCCCTGCCAAACGCTCGCCGATCACCAATAGAAAATATGTTTCACTAAATAAAAACCAATCTATATCAAAATTCCACTGCAGTCCAGGATCACACAACCCAACCAAACTTGTTAGAAACAGGGGGCATCCCTGCTAAACGCTCGCTGATCACCAAGGAGAATGGCGTCCCAGGTCTATCTCCCCTTTCTTCAGATGTTACTGAACGAGTCAAATGAGAATCATTCTTACTGGGTGATCTGTTATTTTTTAACATAAAGCTCAACTAAGTAATATTTATCATTAATCTATTCATTAAAAAAATAAAATTTTCTTTCATTTCATAAAACTCAATTTTTATCCTATTCTTTAAATTTTTTACTCAAAACAATTACTATTATTTCCCTCGCATCCGCCATGAATATTTCTTGGCGATGCACTTAACCAACGGCATTGTTTCTCATTAGTCGAGATTATTGCACCTATTGATTACGTCACCACTTCCAAGATTTTATTTTACTTTACCAACTGGATGTTAGTTAACTACGCAATTACGATCAATTGTATTATCTGAAGAATTGAGAGTTGGTGGATGAAAACCCGAATGAAAGTAATTCCAAATGTGTTAAATTACGTGTTTGGAAAAATAATTAGTCTCATAATAAGAATGGTTGTATTTTAATTTAGTCTCAAACTTTATTTGGCAGAAACAAAAAAGTAGTTTAATTTATTATTTGTGCCATAAATTATTCTTAATACAGCATAACATTAAAATATACGGATAAGTAATTCCCCTACAAAAATATAAGTAGATTTTACAAATTATTTATTTTATACCTGTTTGATGAAGGTTGATTTAATCTAAGAGATCACGAATCTTGCTTAAACTTAACTTGGCACAAAACACCCCCACCTTTCTTATGAACCGATCTTAGCTATTGCATTAAGTAGGAGCTAAATAGAAGTAATTAGAAACTCAACATTAAAATTTTAAAAATCTCCTTTATAATTTATACAAAAATGCCACGTATGCCAATAAGCTTACATAGAGCCAAGAAAAATATATGAAAAACTAAATACATTTAAAATAAATTATTAACAAACTTGTAGGTATAAGTAAAAAAGACGTTGAAAATTGTCAATAGCCTTTGAGTGAGCAGCTCTGATGGACAGGCATTCATTAAAGTTGGATTGTTTTAGTCATGTAGTCTCAGCAACCTAATTAAACTCTGCTCGAGGCAAGACAAGACAGTTCTCCCCGATACTACACAACATTCTACATTTATCAGCAGGATATCGTATCGCTACTATACTCTCACAATTAATTAATTTTAATTAATTTCAACTATATAACATGAACTATTGGAACAATAATACAAACTACGAAAACTTCTTTCAGTAGCAACATTAAAATATAACTGTTGATTGGTGAAAAGGAACACTTGCGGTAAAAATAGAATACTATGAGTGCCCTTATTTTGCGCATTTAAGTATGAATGACTAAATACATGCAATACTAATTGCAAGTAAGTTTTCAAAACTAATTTTAACACATGCCAATAATGTATTAAGTACAAACAAATAAATTCATAAACCTTTAACATTCATTAACGTTTTCATAAGGCCCTTACTCATTTTATTAACCCTTTAAAGTATGACATGTACGTACTGAAGGGAGGCTATTCATTGGGATACTGCATTACGTATTGTCATCAAGTATAAACTGACGAAGATTAAAGAGAAATTTCGCACATTTCAAAAAGATCGTTTTAAACATGTATTAAAGTTAAAATGACATGAATAAACATGTATGTATATAAAGTCTCAGTGTATCGATATTCTCTTGTATGTAGCGTGTTTGTTTAATCGTTTCATCTGCGCGTTCTGATTTGTGTATTATCAGGGCTTAATCTTCTAGGAACTATTAAATTGGATAAATATACCATTTCCAAATGCTAAAGCTTGTAATTGTTTTAGAAATAAAACAAACGAAACATTTAGTTTTGCTCTTACTGTTAATTAGTCTAAAATCATATACGTAAACATAAACAGTAACCGTTTTTGGTGAAAGGAGTATTATTTTTAAAGTGGCCATAAAACTGTGTTACTATGGATTACAAATGAATTTACTGAATAATTTTTATTAATTTTATAGGGTCGAAAAACAAAACTATGGAAAGATTCCCTTTCGAGTACCGTTCACACCAAATTAGTCGACCCGTTGACCCCGTATCATCATCGATCGGTATTGATGGGATGAGTCGTGTCAATGATAAAACTCGTTTGCTCCTCCCTCGTCAAGAGCTCGTTTGCTCCAGTATGTACGCTTCTATGTACAGTGAACATTGATAAAAAAACATCTGTTACGTGATTTGAGTAATCATCTGTACTATGAATCCTGTCTATGAGAATAATATGGGAACTTGGAATGATTTTCTGGTCTAAATGTTCCTGATACGGTTAGTCCTTATGTACTAAAATACCCCCGTCGCAGCAGACCTGCGTACTCGGCGAATTTCTGATATTTTTTTATTTTCCCCATAAATCCCATAGGGGTTCTAGGGACAAATAGGTAAATTTTCCACCATAGGGATGCCGAAAGTAAATATATAAAAAATAAAAAAAGTAAAAGTAAAAGTAAGTTAAACGCTAACTAGTGAATGTACATACCAAATTTGATCAAGTTATGTCAAAAAATATGTGAGATACAGGGTTTCGTTAATTCTCCATAAGAATAACATAGAAAATCTATTTTTGGATTTTCTCCGCAACCTTTTAAGCCATGTTAAAAATTGAAAATACTAAATAGTTTGTATTTTTAAGCTCTTTTAAGTGGTTTTGGTTAAAATTGCTGAATTTCAAAAACTTATGTCAAAATTGCCATAAACCCATTTTTTACCCTTTTAAAACCCCATTAAAACCCGTTCCCATATCCTGATAATGCTGGTTCGCAAACTCTTGAAAATAGAGCTGGTCCTACACCTTCATACAAAATTTCATCAAAATCGGACGTTATTTTTAACCCCTGGGGACCTCAAAATGAAAAAGTAACATTTTCCCGTTCTTAGGTCTTACTATGGCCACTACCGTAATAGCGTTGTAGGGAAATTCGCTAAAAATAAGTAAAATATCTGTTATCTTTTCTTTATACCTGCAAGATTTTAGATTTATCCTATGGTTTTTGCGTGAACAAACTGACTTTTCCATTTATGACATCAGTACGCTTTAACTTGCAGCATTAAGCGCCAAGAGTTTCCTTAATGACTACTTTTCTGTGTTGATTGTTATTAACCTTTTAATGAAATAAATTGTATTTTTACAGTTCTAAGTGCATAATTTCATTTAAGTCAATTTTAGGTAGATTTATTTTATTATGTTATTATGATTTTACTTTTGTATCAACTGGAACTAACTAGGTCAAATTACGATAAAATACTCCCATATTGCTCTGGTCATATTCTGAGGACGAATTTCGTCCTCCTCAATCAGTTTGTTCATCGGTCCCCATAAGGCCAAAAAACTATGGTGAACAATAATATAAATAACCTTAAATAATATACAGGGTGGTTATAAAGTCCCTTCCCCCCTAGGATTTTTCTACAATTTATATTAAAAGTGATTTTTAATGACGGGATTCATTGTATAGGTACATACTCTAACTTTTGTAGTAATTATAAACTTTGGGAGTTTCCTGAGGTCTAAGATGTAGGAGTCAACTTCAAAATTCCTTATGAGAAGCTAGTCATGCGACATGTCAAATAACACTGCCTTTTCATCCTGAAAACAGTGGTGCAATCTAAATTCAAAAGGGTTATACCGTTTTCAAGATATCTGTAGGTCTAAGATGTAGGAGTCGACTTAAAAATAATTTTAACTAGAAGCTAGTCATGCGACATGTCAAATAACACTGCCTTTCCCCCCTGAAAACAGTGGTGCAATCTAAATTCAAAAGGGTTATACCGTTTTCAAAATATCTGTAGGTCTAAGATGTAGGAGTCAACTTAATAATTTTAACTAGAAGTTAGTCATGCGACATGTCAAATAACACTGAATTTTCCCCCTGAAAACAATAGTGCAATCTAAATTCAAAAGTCAACTTAAAAATTTTAACTAGAAGCTACTCATGTGACATGTGACATGACTCCTACATCTTAGACCTACAGGTATCTTGAAAACGGTATAACCCTTTTGAATTTAGATTGCACCACTGTTTTCAGGATGAAAAGGCAGTGTTATTTGACATGTCGCAAGACTAGCTTCTAGTTAACATTTTTAAGTCGACTCCTACATCTTAGACCTACAGATATCTTGAAAACGGTATAACCCTTTTGAATTTAGATTGCACCACTGTTTTCAGGATGAAAGGGCAGTGTTATTTGACATGTCGCATGACTAGCTTCTAGTTAAAATTTTGAAGTCGACTCCTACATCTTAGACCTACAGATATCTTGAAAACGGTATAACCTTTTTGAATTTAGATTGCACCACTGTTTTCAGGATGAAAAGGCAGTGTTATTTGACATGTCGCATGACTAGCTTCTCATAAGGAATTTTGAAGTTGACTCCTACATCTTAGACCTCAGGTAACTCCCAAAATTTTTAATTACTACAAAAGTTGGAGTATGTACCTATACAGTGAATCCCGTCACTGAAAATCAATTTTAATATATTTTGTAGAAAAATCCTAGGGGGGAAGGGACTTTATAACCACCCTGTATAAGTTATCTTAGTATCACTTTTTGACAAATGGAAATGTTTACAAATGGCTGGTGATTCTCAAGAAGGCTGCTGTGTAAAAATGCAGAAGGTCAACCATAAAATTAATAATAATATTTGTTATTATAACAATCTACAGATAACACGGGATATCTTTGTTTCTGGAATAATACTGGATTTAAACTTGTAACCAAATGGGACTACAAAAAATCTGTAATTTGTTAGATCCACTCCAATTGTTTGGGCTGTAACATCCATCACAGGCCAAGATATCCGTGATATCTGTACTAAACATGAGTAATTACATATTTTTAGTTTATAATGATAGTAATGATAATTCGACAAAAACATCTATCTTAAAAGCAAAAGCATCTGATGACCTTTTGTTTTTACATTTAATATTGTGGCAGATAAATCAACCCCAAAGTTGTTATAAATAACCAGCGGCAAAAATTGATTTAATTTTTTTTTTACTAACGATGAATGCTTAACTAGATTACCGTACATACATTATTATAACTGTTAAGGGCTCACATGTAGTTGTATTTTACAATTGTTATAATTAATCTGGATGCAGCCGTGTCTAACACGTGTGATTTCCGATACACGACACAACCATGTAGGGCAGACCCTCTAATTGATTTTTTTTTATTTTATCTCTAGTGATTTTATCGTTATTACTTAGGTACAGCCATGTCAAGCAAACATGTGAGTGGACCCCAATTCAAACTAGAGTTTCTTGTGTCTTATTTTTTGTGTCTTGTGTCTTTAGTCATGTTCTTGTAATTTTGTGTTTATAAGTTGGCAAGAATGCTAGCAAACAATTACAACTATGTAAACGTTATTGTTATATTATATACTATGTTATATGTATACAGGTATATAATGTTATGTCAATTTAAGTTGTTCAACTTAATTAATGATGCCAAAAGACAACGTTATTTTTAACAAAACTAAATTATTTTTAAAGATTATGTTTATCAATGATAAAAACTTTTTAATATATAAACACTTTTGTGATAAAGGAAATAGATTTTTTTTAAGGAAAAACGTTTAGTTAGACTCTTATTTTATGTTGTTAATTGTAAAAACAAAAAGGAAATTATAAAATGTATTATTTTAAACCGGAGTTCATTTTAAAAATTATTTCTATGTTAACATCGTTAAACTTATTTAATATGTACAGTGTGATTTTGGGAGGTTTTTATAATATATGAAAAAATATATATTAAAACCCAAATTGAAATCGCCCATAATACAAACATACTTGATTATACGATAAACATTTTGGAAGCTTTGGGGAAATAAAAACTGCTATTTAGTTTATTTTGTATCAAGGAACCTAGACTGCTCTGTCTTTACATAATCGGGCTGTTTATATTTTATTTGATTAGATTAAAAAATAATAGTTATAATTAAATATTTTATCTTGTTTTTCCAACTCTTAAAAATTAGATTAAATAATCAAAATGTTGTGTATTTATTATTAATTTTCAATACATGAAACTTTATAAGATTGTCATACTGATTTAATGACAATTTCCTGGAGGCCACACGGATTTTTTGTGCTTTTTCGGTGGACTCGGTCTGCCAAAAGATTTTGGAGAATGAGGGCAACTGGGATTGTTTATCATAGTTCGTCCGGGGCATCCTCCTGGAAAAGAAAACAGATCTGGACCTTGAAGTGGTCCAGATCCCTTGATCGAGCGGCTGGATAAGGAGCGAGCCCCATGGTCGTAAACCAAATTTAGGCCTAGCCTGACGTAATGTGATAAACAAATCCAGGTTAGAATCCTAAAGGGTAGAGGTATTTTTTTAGTGGGTAAACCCGTCTTTTAGGGGAGTCCCACACTACAGGCTGGCCCTGTGTGCGTAATGCATTTTTCCTGCCTCTGCCTAAAAACCTGTTATAATTAGTTTACAGATCATATTCGTAAATCCCAAAACTTTCTCTTTAATTAGTATTGCTTGACACAAATATTGCAATTCTAATATTAAAATAAATTATTTATGCATTTACAAGAACCAATTTATTTAATTTCTGCACTGATAAAACTATTGAAAAAATACCCTCTGTTCAGTTAAAAAGTGCAGCAACTTTTAGATAAAATCACATTCCTACCAATTTGTTCCAAATGAACTAAAAAAATTTTCTTAAGATTTTACCAACTTGAAATCAAGTTTATTTACATTTTAAACCAATGCAAGCTAATCTAGTGTCAATTAATTTATTCAAATGTTCAGAACTAAACTACTAATTTGTCTACAACTATTTTTCATAATATGATCCAGCCATGTCCGTCTAGCCATGTCAGGCCTTGTTCATGTTCCGGACAAGACTCGTTGATTGCTGGTCTTGTTCAGGTACGAGACACGGTCATATCCCGGACAAGACTCGCTGATTGCTGGTCTTGTTCAGGTACGAGACACGGTCATGTAACGGACAAGACTCGCTGATTGCTGGTCTTGTTCAGGTACGAGACACGGTCATGTACCGGACAAGACTCGCTGATTGCTGGCCTTGTTCAGGTACGAGACACGGTCATGTCCCGGACAAGACTCGCTGATTTCTGGCCTTGTTCAGGTACGAGACACGGTCATGTACCGGACAAGACTCGCTGATTGCTGGTCTTGTTCAGGTACGAGACACGGTCATGTCCCGGACAAGACTCGCTGATTTCTGGCCTTGTTCAGGTACGAGACACGGTCATGTACCGGACAAGACTCGCTGATTGCTGGTCTTGTTCAGGTACGAGACACGGTCATGTCCCGGACAAGACTCGCTGATTGCTGGTCTTGTTCAGGTACGAGACACGGTCATGTACCGGACAAGACTCGCTGATTTCTGGCCTTGTTCAGTTACGAGACACGGTTATGTACCGGACAAGACTCGCTGATTTCTGGTCTTGTTCAGGTACGAGACACGGTCATGTACCGGACAAGACTCGCTGAATGCTGGTCTTGTTCAGGTACGAGACACGGTCATGTACCGGACAAAACTCGCTGATTGCTGGTCTTGTTCAGGTACGAGACACGGTCATGTCCCGGACAAGACTCGCTGATTTCTGGCCTTGTTCAGGTACGAGACACGGTCATGTACCGGACAAGACTCGCTGATTTCTGGTCTTGTTAAGGTACGAGACACGGTCATGTACCGGACAAGACTCGCTGTTTGCTGGTCTTGTTCAGGTACGAGACACGGTCATGTCCCGGACAAGACTCGCTGATTGCTGGTCTTGTTCAGGTACGAGACACGGTCATGTACCGGACAAGACTCGCTGATTGCTGGTCTTGTTCAGGTACGAGACACGGTCATGTACCGGACAAGACTCGCTGATTGCTGGTCTTGTTCAGGTACGAGACACGGTCATGTACCGGACAAGACTCGCTGATTGCTGGTCTTGTTCAGGTACGAGACACGGTCATGTACCGGACAAGATTCGCTGATTGCTGGTCTTGTTCAGGTACGAGACACGGTCATGTCCCGGACAAGACTCGCTGATTGCTGGTCTTGTTCAGGTACGAGACACGGTCATGTACCGGACAAGACTCGCTGTTTGCTGGTCTTGTTCAGGTACGAGACACGGTCATGTACCGGACAAGACTCGCTGATTGCTGGTCTTGTTCAGGTACGAGACACGGTCATGTACCGGACAAGATTCGCTGATTGCTGGTCTTGTTCAGGTACGAGACACGGTCATGTCCCGGACAAGACTCGCTGATTGCTGGTCTTGTTCAGGTACGAGACACGGTCATGTACCGGACAAGACTCGCTGATTGCTGGTCTTGTTCAGGTACGAGACACGGTCATGTACCGGACAAGACTCGCTGATTGCTGGTCTTGTTCTAGTTCATCACTCCCGGTGATGCCCTGTCATTTTATGTCAATGACGATGTCCAAAATATTTGAAAATAGGCAAGTTTAACCTGAGTCCATCAATGTTACTTACTTAATGATGTCGTTAGTATGTTAACCAAGTTAACTGCATTGTATTTGTAGTGGATTAAAATTAATAAACTTACGACTACTTGGTGATTTTTTCGCATAAATTATGAACATTTGTCATACATAACCAACAAAGTCAATTCCTCAAGGTTATCCAATCATAATTTAATATAAAATGTCCATAAAGGTATTAAAGTTGAAAATCTTGAATTAATACTAAGGGTGTGTTAGACTCTTAACGGTTAGATAAATTATAATATTAAATTGTCATAAAGTGTGTCTTATGAGATTTTTAAATAAGAAAAAAATTACAGATAAGTATCAGATAAGATATGTCTTGCTAACAAAACGACAAATTGGCCGAAAATATGATGAACAGGGATATTTTTGATTCATAAGGAACACAAACGTTTACAAACATAACAGAAAGAAAAATGTACATAAAAAGTAATATACTGAAACACTTGACGATATATCCAAATTTTGACTAAGGGAAATAAAATATAAAATTTATGAGAATAATGCTTATGAGTATAAATAATAAATAAATTTGTAATAAATTTGAGAATAAATTTATGAGAATAAATAAAACATTATTTTTTTATATCTTCATAATTTAAATTATAATAAGCCTATTTATATCTATATTCAATTGAAATTAAAAATGTTTTCGCACATACGACAATGTATATTTTTAACAAATAAAAATGTAAACAACTAAGAAATATTTAATTTAAATATATTCTTAAGCCGTATTGGAAGCTCTAATGTAACGTAAAATATTGTGTCTCAGATGTTTTATTTCTTTGTAAGTGACAAGATGAGCGGTGATTTCCCATAGCGAAGCTTGTTTGCTAACAAAATACCTCAGTTCTACGATGAGATTGGGTTCATTAGACATTTACAAGTGCCCAATTGTTTACTCACCTTTCGAAGATTCTTTCTCATTTAAAGAAATGAGAATTTTGCTAATTCAATGCGACAAAAGATAATTTGAACTGCGTAGAAAAGTTATTTCGATAACTTTATTCATAAATTTAATGTTTTTTAACAATTACTTTTACATACAAATTTTTTAAATAATTTTGGTAGAAACGTTGTCACTCAAATATTGTTTGATAAATTTCAGTCTCAAACTATCTTTTTAATGGTTTAATGGTATATTACTATTGAGAACCAAAGACCATCTTAACTTGATCATAGTTATGTATTGAAGACCAGCATTAAACGTACAACGCGGATGGATCTATGATGGAAGGTTATTGGTTATAAACTCAAAGGCTGCAATTATTCGATTATGCATTGATCAATTATTTATATTTAACATTTTGTATGGTGTGTTTGATATGCTAACTTCAAGCTATCACGCTGTCTGACAATACACAAATAACAAATAATTCAAGTAATATATGACAAATAAATCACGAATGTTTAAATGATGCCCAACTATAACGCAATTACTCCTGTAATAAATTTTGGGAAATCCTGTCAATTTCAATTAATATTCACCGGTGTATGTATCAGGAGCTAATATTGCCTCAGTCTACATATTACATATGGCTTCCGTGCCGCAGGGCGCAAACCACTTGGTGTTGCTTCTGCTGTAATTAGTAGCACAAGCAATCTACTCGTATGTAAAAAAATTTCTTTATAAATTGGCATGAGTGTGAAGATGTAATATATCCAAATAACGTTAAAATGAATTTTATGAAAACAAATTTACCTTTAGAATAAGGTAACTTATAAACTATAAGAGTTTCGAAAATCACAACAAATAAAATCTTATATTACCTTAATTTTGTTTTTTATCTATAGGTTTTTCACTAAAACTGCTATTTTGCTGGTTGATATTATTCTTTTTTTCACTTGTAAACCAATATCAGACCAAATTGTAAAATAACGTAAAATTATTTTATCCGATTCATTTTGGTAACTAGTGAAGGTTTTAATTAATCTAAAATAAATTACTATTTTTTCAATGAATTTGGTTTTGATAATAATAATTAATGATGCAAAAGGCATAACGCAGCTTGTGGGTTACAGTGTTGCTTGTACAATAGACATGTAAGATAACAATCGCATTGTAAAAAATGTGTACAAATGATAAATGTAAGTAAAGAGCTATATTGACTATCGATAAAAATTCGGTAATAGGGTGTTCAAATAGCTAAACTATAAGTAAAAATCTTTTTTATCCTAATGTGTGCTGAAGAAGTGAGCATCAATTATTAAGAACTTGAAAGGTTATATTTAATTAAATTGAACACAGACTTTACAAAACGTTTCTTGGACATAAGGAAAGCTAGCTGCGTTGTTTAAAAAGTAATTTATGTTTCTGAGCATAACGAATCGATTATTTAAAGAATAAGAAAATATTATAATGGGTAAAAGTTATGGGTTACACCTTTCATATTCTGACAGATATTGTCTCAAGTCATGTCTGAATGTTTCAATACAATGTTACAATTTTTCGATATTGTATTGTAAAATGAACCCACATCAATGTGCGTTTAAGTTAGTTGTTTAGTGAAAATTAAAGTTGCTGCAAGTTGTGGCTTTAGCTAAATGCACAGTGGAGCTATGTGGTTCTGCCCCACCCAGTATTTCGTTTAATTGAAAGTTGGGGTTGTGTTTGGTTTTGTGGTAAAGTGATTTCTGGTGCACTTTGTTAACAAATACCACCACGATAAAATGCTTTATAGCTTTCATAAATCATAACTCTTTTATTTCTATAATAAATATATGCAGAATTCAATGAAAAGTTACGAATTAATGATTTAAATTGATGTCGAAATGTTAATAATTAACATAATTCGGTTTTTGGAAGTGCTTGAATATTTCTATAGCAATATATTCTATATTCGTTAGCAATATTTCTATTTAATTCCCCAATAAAAAATTCGTTACAGTACTCTACATTTTCCTATAGAGTAGCACAAGTAGTTCTACGAGTTAAGCAATGTGTGTGCTTAACCTCGTTTACACAGTTTTATGACAGTTAAATTTTCGTGCAGCTTGGGTACTTAAAATAGTTTGCATGTATTAAGCTTTCCCCTTCTTTGCCTTTAAAAGCTATTCTCCAAAGGAACCACTCAAAATTACTTTTAGTGGGCCAAAAGCAATTCTGGTAATATGAAAAGAATAACCTAACGGTTCTCTAGGGAGTTCAAAAATGAATCAAAAGGTACAATCGTGTCCAGTTTAAGGAAGAAAATGTGAAAGGCTTAAAGCCGCGACCACACATGTTCACCGAACAGTGTTATGCCGAACTTTTGTTTCTTTGTTGGTATTAGTTTCCAATGTAAACCAAAATTCAGTACTTGTTTGTTTTGATATTTGTTGATTTTTTTTTCGCCGAACAATTTCGCAACAAATATTTGGCCATTGGGGACCAGAGGCTTTATATTCAATAAGATTAGGCAGCCTTTGGCTAATTAAGCAGATAATTGTATTTTTGAGATATTATTTTTTTCTTAATGTTAAAAATTCACTTCCTAATGCTATGGATTTACAGCGGTTCCAGTATCATCTATCTGCATTCAGTTTAAACTTGTAGTTTGTTCTATTAAAACATGCTTGTACAAGCGGATCATAAACTTCTCACTGTGGAAATTGTTGGAGAAGTCGAGACAATGGAAGTGGTACAATTGTCACCACGAGTTTGTGCTGCAGTCAAACTAAAGTCAAATTACCTTTACATATTTACAATTCATCTTGTAAGTATATTTTTTCATCCTTCATTTTTACCTGAAAATTTGTCAGTATCATAATTCTTAGGCATGTAAAAAAAGATTCAGCAATTGCCTAATATTTTCTGTCCCATTAAAGTTCAATCAATAAAACTTGGTAAATCATTTAAAATTACAGTTATAATTTTTAAGGGCTTTGTTTACTTTTAATCATTTTAAGGGAACGGAACACGAATAATCAGAAAAATATATACATTCAAGCACAGGTTGATAAGTACATCCCTTTAAGGTAGACAGATTGTTTAAGGTTATAAACAAAATACAATGCAGCAAGATGGACCTCAAATAGATTAATGAGAGACGAAAATGGCACGCAGTCAAACTCTTCACTTCAACAAAAATTTAAAAACAATAAATTCCGAGATTGACTATTTATTGAGGTCCGCTTTGTGATGCATAACTCTAGATTCTGAGACGTTTAAAATTATGTGACAAAGACTAATGAGGTTTTCCGTAAAACTTTCCTTAGAGGAAGTTATTAAAAAATTTCAAAATCTTTTATAAGCATAGAAAATAAACGGAAAGCAAAAAGAGGTAAATGCTCTTTACAAATTTACAAAATAAATGGATCTACTTTGTACAATTTTTAATCCCTTTGGGTTGTAATTTAGAAAAAAAATATTACAATCCTAATGAGAGGAAATATTTAAAACCAGGATAGACCTAAAAATCTATTGTACTTAGTTTTCATAAAGAAATTTAACTCCATTTATGTATTGAATGACTTTTTGTGTTGCATAAAAACGCATACGTAACAAAACGTAAAAAAGCACACAAAAATAAATCTTTGATCTTTGCTAATATGAAATATTGATGACTTTACTAAAGAGAAAGTGGTAAGATACTTTACAACGTTTAAAAGTGTATAATGCTACCACAAGTTTGGATCGACGAGTAACAATTAATTGATATGTGCACGATGTTCAATGCGTTTAGCCTAAGTGGGTTTGAAGGCAGATGGGGCTTGGAACAGGTACGAATTTATATTCCTGTCAATACAAAATACTAAATTATCTTCGACCGTGCTTATACGTACTTTCCCAATGCTTTAAATTTTCTGTCAAATTTCTCCCTGTGAAATTTTAATACCACACTAAGATTATTTAAAATTAACTTTTTCTTTCTATATAGTGTGTTTGGATATAACAACAGAACAGAATAAGTAACAGTTTTAAATACTAAATGTTAACTACTTAGAACTGCCAACAAGAGTTTGCTAAATAGAACTGTATTTAATAAATTCCCACCAAAATCAAACAGTTGATCAAATTATTTAAATTGAGAAATTAATAAGAAAGAAATTAAAAACAACATAAGAAGACCTAATAAATTAACTCGATATTCCCTCGTTATTAACAGCAATGCTTCATGTTTATGTTTTTAGAAGAAACAATATACAATAAATCTAATTAAGTATAATATTCTTAATTATTTATGTTATAATTTATTTAAATTTCTCAATATGTAGTAAAGAGTTTTATTTGGAACACCTAGGCCAATGAAAAAAAAAATTCGTTCACATTCAACCTGCAGCATTACAATAATTAAGAATTTAAAAAAAAAATTTTTTTAATGAACACTATTTACTTTTAACCTCTAAGGAATAAGACATGCAAGGGAGTAAACTATCCTCCAGTCCGTAGTGGTACTGTAATATTATTTATTGTTTAACAAGGGAACCCTATGTTTTGATCCCATACAATTTATAAATTAATTATATTTTTAACACTTATTTAAACGCATAGTTTGTAAAATAATTGAAGTTGTATTGGAACTTAATAGTAAAATGTTACTTATCGATGCTGATTTGAATTAGTTAACAAATAAATGCAATAAAAAGACTTCAGAGTCGTATAATAAAAAAATATAAAAAAAATCACAATATTCTTGGGGTTTCACTTTTTTGCCGTTGGTCCGTGATATTTGATTTTGAAGGTATCCACTCCAATGGCATTTTTTTACGTTTTGACGGAGAACGGTCCAAACCCCAAAATTTATGATATTGAAAATTTGTTTACGAATAATCCTTAAATTAGACTGAAACTACAAATTTTAGTTTTTACAAAACGATTGTTGAAAAAGCCCATAAGTGATAATAAAAATACAATTAAGGATTATGATCTACCAACTTCCAATAAGACTGACCAGTCGATTATTGGGTAGTAAATGTTACATGGTCGATTCAGAGTAGGCATTAGATAATTGCCTATTAACGTATCATCGAACCAGGTACAGAAGGTCTGACCTATCGCACCTGTTATTAAGAGATTATATCAAACATCCATTACCTTTGCAATCCATTACCTCCATGCTTGTCCGATATTAAGGGTAGATTACACATTTGATTAAAAAAGTTTTATTTTATATGTTGGGTAATAGTAATTCGGCAAAAATTGAGTGGATTATTAAATAAATTGGTGATGTTCCCAAATATAATAGTTTGTCTTATCTTCAAGTGAAAAATGTCAAAAATCGATATTAGTTTGAAACACTTCACGCTAAATAGTAGGGTGTCTCACGTAAGGTGTCTCAAATCGATTACAGATCAACAGTTTGTCCTACAATCTTGAAATAAAATCATTTCCCACTAAATTGACCCCAAGGAATAATTTAAAAATATTTTTAACGTTGTATAAATACAGGGTGTCCCAAAAACTGGGGGTCACAGGTTCGAATCTCAGAAATTTCAAATACAAACATATGTCATATTATACATCATTAGAAAGGTCTATTTAATACAAACATTTTGGCGGAAACAGAATTTTGTTATCTTTACTCGTTTCAAAATGGCGTCCATTTTTGTAGCCAAAATCAAAATTTACTGAATACCCTGTAATTCTTTTATTATTTGTCATAAATGACTTGTGATTAAAAATACTTATTTGAAATAAGCTAAGCTTTACAATGATATGACAAAATTTATAAAAAAAAACTAAAATTTCAAAAATTTAACATTTTTGAAAATTTTTACATAAACAAAACTCAAAAATTTTAAATAGAAACACATGACTTTTTGTACATCATATTAAAGCTCTCGTTAAACTGAACAACTTTGTAATTTACACTAATGCCGTATCTCTTTTTGTTTTGTAGTAATAACGTAAAAATGTCATTTTCCCATTTAACTTGCATGTTAATTTAATGGTATGGCAACAATGGAAGAAGGACTGCCATACTATCATGTCCTGATTAATTAACATGAAAGTTAAATGGGAAAATGACATTTTTACGTTATTACTACAAAACAAAAAGAGATACGGCATTAGTGTAAATTACAAAGTTGTTCAGTTTAACGAGAGCTTTAATATGATGTACAAAAAGACATGTGTTTGTATTTAAAATTTTTAAGTTTTGTTTATGTAAAAATTTTCAAAAATATTAAAATTTTGAAATTTTTGTTTTTTTATAAATTTTGTCTTGTGACATATCATTGTAAAGCTTAGCTAATTTCAAATAAGTATTTTTAATCACAAGTCATTTATGACAAATAATAAAAAAATTACAGGGTATTCAGTAAATTTTGATTTTGGCTACAAAAATGGACGCCATTTTGAAACGAATAAAGATAACAAAATTCTGTTTCCACCAAAATGTTTATATTAAATAGACCTTTCTAATGATGTATAATATGGCATATGTTTGTATTTGAAATTTCTGAGATTCGAACCTGTGACCCCCAGTTTTTGGGACACCCTGTATTTATACAACGTTAAAAATATTTTTAAATTATTCCTTGGGGTCAATTTAGTGGGAAATGATTTTATTTCAAGATTGTAGGACAAACTGTTGATCTGTAATCGATTTGAGACACCTTACGTGAGACACCCTGTACATACCAAGTTAATATTTTATTACGTTTTCCTACCCAAAGCCGAGATAAATAGAACCAAAAACAAAGGTTTTGTAGTATTTCCATAGTTGTTTGTCACGAAAGAGTTAACTTTCAACGCAGCATTTATTAAGTTGGTTTTTAATTTTTTTTTTTTTAATCTATTTCCGTTATTCCACCTGTAGCAATACTTATTTTGAAATTGATAAAGACTGTAATGTTTCTCTTAAAAGTTTAAAAATAACCTATGTTTTAATAAAATTTCTAATCACTACAGAGTTAAATTCACAATTTCAAAATACACATAACGTAGTAACATCTTTCATGATTTAAAAAATATTTGTTATATTTGATAATTGCAACTTTGTAGCCGTTATCTTGCTAAAATATAATTATTTTAATATCCCGTTCACCATGATGGGTAGTATTATTATTTTTTTTTTTATAAAGCATTATAATTTTTTTATAACACATAAAAAGTAACCTAAATGTTAAATAGGTTGCACTTACATTTATAACACTTTACAGAACCAACCGATGTTTTACATATAATAAATAATGTATGGCTTGTGGTTCGGTGATGATTTTGTAGTGCAGAGTGCTAACTGTTTATTGGATGACACTTAACTTTGGCTCGTAAATTTCCAAAACGAGGTTTCCATTACTGCAATGTGTTTTTGACAAAGTGCATTCATTATGGATATTGTAGAATGTGAGTTTTTCCACAATTTGCCTTTATGAAAGAAACAACTGTTTTTATATTATATAATCATTTGTAACAGGTAATAATTGAACTATAAATGGTATCTAGATTTGTTTTGTCAATAACTAATTCACGTTTTTTTTTGTACTAAAAGTTTAGAATTAAAAATAGTTTTAACTCGTTTGTATAAAATATATCTACTTTTAAGTATCAATTCCAATCCCTTTTTTATATTATTGAAGGTAATTATAAACATTTAGGACCTAATTTGTAATTATAAATTGTTGTTCCCCAATTTTCAAATACAAATTTTAAAAAACTTTTGGATAGCCATCTTTTTTCATATTTTATAAACTATATAACCATATAAATAAATAGTAAATAACATATATATAGAAGCTGTTAAAATATTTTCTGATGAAATTCAATCGATTTATAATACAGAGTGTCTTTAAAGTCCGTTATTAAACTTCATAAAATGGCTTTTTCTGTCAAAATAAGCACAAAATGTCATATGAAGGTATGTCCTCATATGCATATTTACCCAGATATCCGCCATCTTGTTTTTGTAGTAACAAATTTTTATTACAGAGACGGATTGAGGTAGGAACTTTATATTTGGCATAGAACTTTAAAGAACCAATATCCATCTCCACAATCAAATTGATTTATCTGTGATGTACATTTTCAAAATGACGCCCATTTAAAACTTTTAAACTCAAAGATCTTAAAAAATCAATTTTATCAAAATCTTACAAGTCACCAAAAAGTTGTTAGAAAAAGTTTATTTTCTAACCAATGATAACAAAGTTGTCAGACGACAAATAATGGAATTATTGTGATTTTTCTATTAAAATAACATTTAATTTGCATGAGTTGTAATGCAAAATCAACGTTTCTCTGCTGAAAAATCACAACTCCATTATTTAACGTCACATTCTTATGTACTTGGTATCATTGGTTAAATAATTATTTGGGCCAACTTTTTTGTGTCTTGCAAAATTTTGATAAAATATATCGGATTTAAGATATTTGAGATAAAAACTAAAACGGCCGCCATTTTGAAAATATACATCGCAGAATAATTTTTACTGTGGAGATGGACATTGGGGTTATAAAGGTCCCATGCGAAATATGAAGTTTCCACATCAATCCGTTACTGAAATAAAAATTATTAAGTGAAAAAAAAACAAAAAAAAAACAAATGGCGGATATCTGTAAATATTTTCTGCTTATTTCGACCCAGTCAGCTATATTATGAACTTTGGTGACAGACTTTAAAGACACACTGTAGTAGTGCAAAAGTAAGGCTGCTGGCTCACTTCAAGGTCACCTGAGCGATGACGTCATCGAGGTCAATGACCCCACCGATGACGTCATCGATGACGCAATCGATGACGTCATCACCAATGACGTCACATCCATGACGTCACACCCATGACGTCACAGAAATGACGTGCTGATGACGTCATCACCCCTTACGTCACCAAAATGACGTCATCGATGTCACAAAGGTCAAGGTCACGCTGAAACCTAAAATTTTTTGGCACTTTTGCTGTTTCTCGCACTACGCTCCGAGTTTCAGTCCGGTTCCCATGACCTTGACGACTTGGAGCGAAATTAGACGAGAAACAGCAAAAGTGCTGAGGAAACTGCAAGTTTGCAACGTGACTCTGCCTAAACCGTCATGTGACACCGCTCGGGTGACCTTGAACTGACCCAGAAGCCCCCATTCGACCATTACTGCAACCGCGATGCGCACCCTAAGACAGACACCGAGCGACTGACTGTCCGGCCCCGCGCACTCTAGGTATATGGGAAGTGGTGGGGGAAATTGTGATGACCTTGGGAAACTTGAAAATGTCAAGCCGGGTAACACCGTTTCGGTGCTACCTTAAAGTTACATGCTAAAGTGTGATGACCTTGAGTAAAAACATAGAAATACTACAAGTTGATACCGCCCCAGAGTTAAAGTGTGGTGACATTGAGTCAAAACACTGAAATACTATAAGTTGAAATCATCCCAGAGTTAAAGTGTGGTGACCTTGAGTCAAAACACAGAAATACTACTACAAGTCGATCCCGCCCCCAGAGTTAAAGTGTGACGATCTTGAGTTAAAACACTGAAATGCTATAAGTCGAAATCATCCCAGAATTAAAGTGTGATGACCTTGAGTCAAAACACAGAAATAGTACAAGTCGATATCATCCCAGAGTTAAAGTGTACTGACCTAGATTCAAAACACAGAAATACTACAAGTTGATGTCGTTCCAAAGTAGAAGTGTGGCGACCTTGAACTACCCCAAATTGTCAGGAATTGGAGTAGCAACAGCGATGTGCACCCTTCGACGGACACCAAGCGACTGACTGTCTGGCTCTGCGCACTCTAGGTATATGGAAAGTGGTGGGGGAAATCTCAAGGTCATCCAAATTGGGTTTTAAAAAATAAGAAACTCTAAACTTCATGCTCCTCTTCTTCCCTTTCCACCTCATTTGTAGGATATATGGTTGACAACGGTAAATGTGACAAATACTCCGGTGATTGTTGACCTCCACTGTGATCTGATTCTTGATCGTCTTGCTGCATTATAACTTCAGACCAATCATAATCTAAAGTGACCTTGAGCTTTATTCCCGGGTTGTCGAGGAGAATAGACTTCATCCAATCGCAGATGGTTTCTAAATAATGCACGTCGTTGATTGTCAATTTCCAACTTGTAGTGGGTACATCTTCGGTGGAAGACATGTCATCGCAAGCAGGTGTGTCCGCCATGGTTGTTGGAGGAGGAATGATGCTTGTTGCAGCGAGCAATGCTGGTATAACAGAGTGGTGGGGGAAATTTCAAGGTCACCCAAATGGAGTTTTAAAAAAGGAAACTTTGTCTATTTACTTAACCACTTAAACTAAAAGGATTGGGATCAACAGTACGTTTAATCATCATATTCGGTATATTCTTCATGTTTCTCAGTTTTCACCTCCGCCCAAATAGTACCTCCACTCTTTAGCTCCTTTTCGGCTTCTTCTAGTTGCTGGGTAATCGCCATCTGACATTGAAGTTCAAAATCATCACGCGGCACAGATCCGCAAATATCCATCTGAGCCAACCAGAGCTGCCTAAGGTTCTTTTCCTTTTCCTCCACAGCTTCGACGGCTGCATGTAATTCCTTTTCTGTAATAGAGGAGTCCCATAATTGTTGATCATCGGTTTTGTTGACAACCTCATTTTTGGACTCCTTGTACAAATCGTTCAGCTCCTGCTGAGTCTTAATGGTTACCTCCTCGTAACTAGCACAACTTACATTGAGAGACATCTTGATGTTGTATGGTTGACCGTTGGAGTTGAAATGAAGCTGAGGCACAGCGCTTGGGGGTACTATAAAAAAGTGGGGGAAGTTTCAAGGTCATCCAAATTGTGTTTTAAAAAAATCCTATCTTGTTACTGAGCACATATGTCAGTAACAAGATAGGTGTTTTTTCTCTTTTACATCTTTAATATAATAAAGAAATAAACATATTCTACAATGGTAAGAAGCAGAAACCAACTGCTAGTCAGCTGAAATAATCCAAAGTCTGGCTCGCTTCAGTCTTCATGGACGCCGGTGATGAAGTCGCTGGAGAAGAGTAATGTTCAGACTCTTCTTTTGGGTGTCGGAGATTGCGTATATTGCAAGCGTAGACTTGCACATTTATACGGTAGCCTCGCGCCACCATCAGCTGCAACTCCTTGTACAAGTCGTTCAGCTCCTGCTGAGTCTTAATGGTTACCTCCTCGTAACTAGCACAACTTACATTGAGAGACATCTTGATGTTGTACTGTTGACCGTCGGAGTTGAAATGAAGCTGAGGCACAGCGCTTGGGGGTACTATGAAAAAGTGGTGGGGGTGTTTGCATTGAAGCATGTTTGACCTTTAGCTTGGTGGTAGGGGTAACTGTGAAATGCAAAGGTCAAGGTCACCCGCGAAGTTTAAAAAAAATGCAACATATCAATATGTGACAAACCTCACATATTGATATGTTGCATTTTTTGTCTTTTGTATTTTTTTTTGTCTTTTATGGTTTATTTATAAAACATTACAATAACATATGTGCAACAGTAAAACTTAAATCTAACACTGCTGCTTGTCGACGATGTGGATGGTCAACTCGGTGGAATTGCTACCCGTGCAACCGTGGGAAACCAGGTAGAGACAGCCAGGTTGGATGGAGCGCAGATCCTCGTTCTGGAGGAGATGGACGAATCGTTTTGGCAGGTAGACTTGGAACTTGGGCTCATCCCCCGGAGTGAATGGTGCCTCGCTAAGACTGCAGCAGATGGCCTCTCCAACTGTAGTCTCCATCTTCTTCATGGCGTGGATAATGTAGTGCTTCTCATCTTTAAGTTCGGAACACTTCTTGACAGGTAGTATGGTAGATTTGGAGTGAGCATTGAACTGCTCAACCAAAGTTTGCAGGAACTGGTGAGATGCCATGGTTGAGTTAAAGAGTGTCTTCTTCTTCGTCTTCTTGCTGGGAGATGTTGTCGTCTCGGAATCTCGAGTAATACTCATGCCAGGTCCCGGTCTGCTCCTCACTTATATAACCCCCGTCACCCCCACCACTCCCCACTTCCCCACTTTGAAGGTAAGATGCGAGTTTATAGGCGTTTTTTAAAGCGCAATGTCTATCTTTTTCATGTTCTGGACTTTTAGTACAAATACAAACATTTTCCATCGTATACTTGTAGTTTTTATCCAAGTCCACATCATTAACCGGAACATGAGTAAATTCTTCGATCCATCTCTTCTTTTCCAGTCCTTTTGTATAAATATTGGTAAACCTGTTTGAAAACTGATGCATGATGTGATACAAGTCTGTGTAACTTGCAAAACCATCATACCAATCGATATGATGGAAATATTTTGAAATCCACCTGTTGGTAGTAGCGGCTTTGCTAGTTAATGATGAATAAGAACATGGTGGTTTGAACAAAAATGTATATGGAACACCTGTATTGATGTCGAAAAACACAAGTTCTTTTATGATAAATCTATCGTCATTACCCCGAAACGCTTGGAAATCAATTATACCAGGTTTGGACTTTACTTGTTCTTCTTCCTTGTCCATTGCGAAGGCCACTCGTCTGCTCATGTCGAAGTTCAAAGATCAACTGATTTCCACACCACGGTAGGTACGACTTTTATACCAGGCCGTACAGTTGTTGGCGCGTTGGTGTATATTTAACGTGGGCACCGTCCCCGGTAGGCCTAACCCCACAAAGCGTTTGATATTGTTTTAAAAACCAACCATTGTCATCTAAGTTTCCATCTTTACATTCTCCTTGTTTTCATTTTCATCACTAACACTTGATTCTTCTCCTCCTTCTTCCTCTTCTTCCTGTTTTACTGATTTCTTATGTAGTTGAGCGTATTTTTCCAATTGTCTCCACATTTGTACTTCATGAGGAACTCTATTAAATATAGAAGTATCCACAGGTCCGTACAGTATAGGTGCGTCCGGTTGTTTGTCCAAAGTGTCTTCCAAATAATCTTTAATAATAGAACTTGAAAACACTAGTTGTCTCAAGTATCTTGTTATTGGTTCAGTTGCACAGGTTAGAATAAAAAACTCTTCTCGATTAAGTTGAATCTTTCTATCATGTATTGTTGTGTCTCTAAACCGCAACTGATGGTCACCACGATTCTTTATAATATTAATTTCCACATTTGAATCCAAAAGTCCTACTCTTGTCTTTCTTCCATACATGTTACTAGTTAAATAGCATTCTAGCAGATGCAAGTGCTTCATAAAAGATTCCCAAGCACTATCGGTGAACAAAATCATTTTGGGTCCATGAGTTAAAATTACAGTAGGTGAATAATCCGTCGATTTCATAACACCGATTAAAACACTTTTGTCCAAACTGGAAGAGATTGGGTAAAATATTCGCAAGAATACCTCACTTAATATGTTAGGAGAAATATTATCTTCAATATCCCTTTTCCTCTTGTGTGCATTCTTTCTTCTTTTACCTTTTTCCTCAACATTATTACTGGCGTGGAGTTGTCCGCAAGCGTTGTGTTCATCTCCCTCCGGTTGACCTTGAAGATCTAAAAAGTCGGATATCTCCTTCTCAATATCTACTACATTTTCTTGTGTACCACTAGGAGAAGTCATATTGAATAAGATGCTACCCATACAACAACAGGCAACAAACTGATAAGGAGCGAGCTGAACGCTCTGCTTTTATACTCGCGGAATGCATTGGAATGTAGGAAAACCGGTCTTTTACAATACATTTTTAACAATTCCAGTTAAAGGTGTGTATGTTACGATTTTATCATGTAGAATTAAACAGTATGCAGTTGTATTAGCCGATATAGGCGCGTTGAATTCCATTTCTATTTTTATATCTACACTTGATGATTTTACCGATTCATTTTGTTTAGAACAATCGATTACAACTATAGGGTAACCATCTAAGTATTTTTCTGGTGATAGTAAAGGTGCATTCGTTTTACCATAATATGAACTTTGGAATCTTGCATACATATCGTACAATATGCTGTACTTTTTATTAGCGAATGACACATTTAAATTATCGTATGGAAAAAATTGTGAATTTAAATAAACTTTAATATTTTTCAAGTTGCAATGATCAAATTGGCCTGCATGTTTGGTGATGGTGTCTCTTCTGCCTGTTTGTAAACCAAATATAATATACCTGGCTCGTTCCACATAATTAGATGTTTTAACTGTCCAAGTGTGTCGATCCGTAGTTGGCAAGCTGGGATGTTCATGAAATTCCCAACTTCTAAAAGGAATTACAATATCACGATCAGCCTTTAACTTTCTTAATAGTAGCATTCTATGCTCGTCAGCTAATTTTACATGTGGAACTCTCCATACAATTTTGTCTAATGTTAATTTCCATTCTAAAGTTGCATCTGTTGTACCGTCTGGAGCTTTAATAATATCTTTATCGTTTGAAGATCTCAACAAAACTAATTCTTGTTTAACGTTTAATATTATTTTCCTATAATCTTCAGCAAAACCAAGCAACAAACGTAACGGAATATGAAAATCAAAATTTCCATTTGTATCTGGAGTGATTGTGTCTTTTGCAGGTAAAACCCATCCTGCAGGTTGTATTAAATTGGTTTCATTAGGTGATATAGATGTTAATCCCTTTAAAGTTGTTGCAATACCTACTTTTTTAGTAGAATCAACTGTTACACCTGATATTTCATATCTAATTTCATCAAACAGGAAAGCCATGGGATTATTTATAAATGGAACTGTTGTACCAGTAGTAGTACCGTCCTTTTTAGTAACTTTTCCTTCAATATACAAGTAACTTTCACATGGTAGTGTGTAAATGTCTTGATTTTGTATGGGAATACGAATTTCATCGTTATTGTTTAATTTTGATGAAGTGTAAGGGTTGTGGGTGTGATATTCTTTTTCCCATAGGGTTTCGTCGAATGTTGGACCCTGAGCTATATCCAGTATATCCATTATCGGTTACTTTTAATCCAATTCTCTCTAAGAAACGAATGTTCTCGCGTGTTAACTCCTCCACAGCTGAAGAGCTACTAATGCGGATTCCCGTAGGTTGTTCGCTTTTAAATGTTAAACCCATGATTTTGTATTAAAGTGTTGATTTTAAATGTAATCTAACCGTAATAGGCTCTTCTCGGAAATCTATCAAGTTACCGTCTTGATCCAATACGTTCAACACGATGTCTGAAATGAAAGTGGTGTTCAAAGGTAGATATACCAGGTTTTGCGGCTTTTCAACAATTTTAAATCCAGGTGGTACACTGGGGTAAAAAGTATGTATTATATGAGTATTTGCTCCATCTCTGTAAGCTCCTTGTATAATGTTACAAGTTATGTCTATACTATTGACTTTTAATATTGTTACAGTTTGTTTACCGGAATGTGTTTTATTTGGTTCTAAAATTGCTCCATCTTTGGGAAATCCTAATAAATCACCAATTGAGTTTGGCTTAGTGAAATCTATATAATATTTTGAAGTAAGCTCAGCTTTCATTGTATTATTATTACCTTTTAGCGATATATTGTCTTTTCCCATTTTATTTTGCAAAAGTTCATTAATATGATCAATTTCATAAGAACCTGTGGGTAAACTGCACTCTTCTAAGTCTGTTAACTTACCACTGGCATCTTTTCCTTTATAATAATGCAATAAGTTATTTTTACCTTCCGTAACATTGGGAATAGAGTTGTAAGTTGTAAAATCCAACAGTGCTGCCTCCCAAAATCTTCCTTTTTGCAAGCGTAACGCTGGAAAAAGGATACTTCGTAAAGTGGACGATTTTCCTGTTAATGATACCGTATAGGAAGACATCTCAATAGTGACTGATACTTTTAGCTAGGAATTCCAAACATAAATGGCCGCATATTGAAGTATTATCAGGTTGTTCTCTTTTATAGTTGTAATATATGTTTTTAGCAGATTTAAAGTAATGTTCAAGTTCTTTAGGTGGTGGCAAATTTCCAAAACTATCAAAATAATATACATTACTATTTAGTTTCTTATAACACACCCAATGGGTGCCGGACCCTTCAGTATTATCCAAATTTACGATTCCAGTCTCATTTTTCCATATTTTCTTTGGTAAACTGTCTTTCATAAATACTCCGCGGAAAAATGGTATTTTTTAACAGGAAATATATTTAAATAATTCAACATTAGTCAACGCTTTATGCGGTATAACCAATTGATTTCTTTTATTTAATATGCACGATACGGTCTTAGGTATAGACCAGCCCCGTTTTTTACCATTGACCATATTGTCGGTTTTTTATTATTTTTCCTCGGAGAACGTCTTTTTAGTCTAATATTACCACCATGTTTTCTCTTGGTTGATCCTTTTTTATTCTTACCCCTCCTTTTTCCACCTCCTACCGCTGTTTTAGCCTTCATACCTGCTGTTACCGCTAAAGCTGCTGCTTTTTCCGCAATACTAGCGTCACTAGACTTTACTCGTTGCCAAGCTATATTCGCTAGCTTTTTATCAGCGATTGACCTATTTTTTGAATCGGTAAACGTGGAATATGCGATATCGTGTTCTTTACAAGCCTGATCTAACTTATTTATGCCTGGATCACCTCTTTCCAGTCGTTTTTTCAATTTAGTTCCTGGTCCGCAATACTGATAACCTCCCGGTATGTGAAATTCGTATGGTAAAGCGTCTATTGCTCTGTTTACGATAGATCCTACTGGAATACGATTTAAAGCTTTACTTAACAGAGAAACCGCTGTGGACGTGATACCGCCTCCTCTCCGTATAGTGTCTCGATATGGACTGGTGTAATGAAACGCCATGATTGTCTTTTATATTTGAAAAGCGTAACCCATGTGTTACCTCTATGACAGGTTGCACATAAATGATGTAATATATGGTGTTATTTAGTTAAATATCAAAAGTACCCCAATTTGATGATCTAAACTTTTGTGTGTTATGATTAAAAAAATATTTATAAAGAATTTCTTGTTTAATCCATGTATTTCTCATTTTTTCGTCAATAGGTTTATGTTGTCCTGCTACAATATAATTATGCATATCAAATAATAAATTACCTATTACTTTAACAAGAAAATTAACAGTTACAGCGTTATTGGCATAATCAGGGTCTGCAACATTTGTTAATCGTTTGTTATCACAATTCCACCATTTTTTTCCAGTTGGCTCTAATTGTATTATCTGTTCATAAGTAACAGCATCACCAGGCTTTTCACCAATACCTAAATTTGTCAATAACTTTCCTTTACCATCCCAAACATAATTGTTTTCTTCAAGTAAAGTAAACTTTTTATTTCCTTGTACAAATACATCTCCTTGACGTGTTACTACTTGGTTTTGTTTCACAAAACCGGAGGTTTCTTGTTTTAAAGTTTCCTTCATTTGACCCACCGTTGCACCATCTGATGGTGCAAAACCATCTTTTACATTCGTTAAACAATTACCAAGACAGTCAATAACTCCTACATCACGTGTAATACAATGATCTTTGATGTATTTTAAATTTACAGCATCATTTTCATTTTTTGGATAACCTATATCGTTAATAACGAATTTATAAAAAGAAAACCCATCTTTTGTCTTTTCAGGTATTATAGAATGTAAATAGCGTCTATTTATGCTGTCTTTTTCATCTACAGGGTCTGCTACGTTGGATATACGCCGATTTTCAGCATTATACGTTTTTCCATTAAATTTTAACGTATTCTTTAATTCCGATGATAAATAACCTCTGTTTATTGCATCAGCGTTTTGATTTGGCTTACCAACGTTGGAAATTCTATGATTACCCGCGTTATATGTGTTTTTATCTAATTTCAGTGTTGGTACTATCTCTTTTTTTAATACTTTTAAATTTATTGCATCATTTTCATCTGTGGGATCATTAATGTTTTTTAACTGTTTATTACTAATATCATAATCTCCATCAGGTGTTTGTGGTAATCCAACACCTCTTTTTAAAGTATTAAAGTAATATAATCCATCTGATGAATACCGTCCGAACTTGTCAACACTCATGGTGCAACTGAATAACATTCTAGAGTGTAACCCATTTTTATAATATTAGTCCCGATTTCTAACCCATATCAGTTTTTATACAAATTCTTAGTCTTCATCAGTTACATTTGCATCATTCCCGGGACATTTAAAATATTTTAAATCTGCACTAATTAATGATCTGTCTGCTTCATTTCTAAATACATGATTTTTATGAATAAATTCCTCACCAGACAATTTTCTAAATCCGCTAAATGAATTTGGATCTGCAATTAATATATTTTGATAATCATTTACATCCATTAATTTAAATCTTTTGGTATTATAAATAAACTCTTGATTTGCACTATCATATTGTAATGTTTGTCCTACAGTTGCAGCATCCTTTGGATCTGTTCCTTGTGCCAAATTACCTATTTTCTTATTTTTCGCATTGAAAGTACTACCTTTTGGTTTGTCTAATATTAAAGATTGTTTTACTACAACACAATCGTTATCATCGATACCTGGAAATATGTTTATTATCCTTCTATTTGTACCCAACCAATCTCTATGATAATTGTTTGGATTAGTATGTAAAACTTGTGATAAAATCGGAACATCATGAGCATCTGTAGCTAAATGCGCATTTGATAATTTCATGTCTTTGCAATCCCAAACATTATTTTTTTGTTCAAGTAAAATAAACTTTTCATTTCCTTGTACAAACACATCACCCGACCGTGATACTACTTGATCCTGTTTTACAAATCCAGATGTTTCTTGCTTTAAAGTTTCTTTCATTTGACCCACTGTTGCACCATCTGATGGTGCCGAACCATCTTTAACATTCGCTAAACAATTACCTAAACAATCAATAACTCCTACATCACGTGTAATACAATGATCTTTTATATATTTTAAATTTACAGCATCATTTTCATTTTTCGGATAACCTATATCGTTAATAACAAATTTATAAAAAGAAAAACCATCTTTTGTCTTTTCAGGTATTAATGAATGTAAATAGCGTCTATTTACGCTGTCTTTTGCATCTTTAGGGTCATCTACGTTGGATATACGTTTATTTTCAG
Source organism: Neoaliturus tenellus (assembly GCA_030545055.2). Taxonomy (NCBI): domain Eukaryota; kingdom Metazoa; phylum Arthropoda; class Insecta; order Hemiptera; family Cicadellidae; genus Neoaliturus; species Neoaliturus tenellus. The sequence continues at coordinate 25,268,265 of CM061531.1, forward strand.
CAGTATACGTTTTTCCATTGAATTTTAACGTATTTTTTAATTCTGATGATAAATAACCTTTGTTTATTGCATCAGCGTTTTGATTTGGCTTACCAACATTGACAATTCTATGATTACCTGCGTCATATGTGTTTTTCTGTAGTCTTAATGTTGGTGATATCTTTTCTTTTAATACTTTTAAATTTATTGCATCGTTTTCATCTGTGGGATCTTTTATGTTTTTTAACCTTTTATTAGTTATATCATAATCCCCATCAGGTGTTTGTGGTAAACCAGCTCCTCTTTTTAAATTATTTGCGTAATATAACCCATCCGAGGAGTAACGTCCGAACTTGTCGACACTCATGGTGCAACTGAATGGTAATCTAGTGAGTAACGCATTTTTTATGAGATTACCCCACGGTTTCGGAGTTCATCCACTAAAGCCACCCATTCGTTTTCCAATCCAGTATGACCCGCTTCTTTAGCTTCATGTATTAGTTTCATTCTATCCACCAATTTATTGATATTATTGTAATAAATCACATTTGTGTTATATAGTTTCTTCATTAAACCTGTACCTGTAACAGATTTGTTTCTTTTTCTTGGTTCTGGAGCACTTATATCCAAAGTGGATGACACAAACCTTCGTTTTACAGGTTTTCTTGGCATTATCGGCATTGGTTGTCTTCTCGTTGTTGGTATTAACTTGGATACAAATACTCTATATTTTAAAGACCTAGATCTAAAAACTGGTTGGTCAGCTAAATATTTTCTCCTGTATGCATTGGTGTGTTCCAAAATCTGTTTATATGCTTCCATGTCTTCTTCTTTAACTAACAATTCTAAAGGCTTTTTTTCAAATAATAATTCAAATAATCCTCTTGTGCCCTTATATCTTTGATTACCAACAATAATATTATCATTTTCATCAATGTTTACCGGGCTATTACCAACCATTAAACCTTCTTCTGTTAATCTTACTCCATAACTATGGTAGTTTTTATTAGGATTTATTCCAGCTAACATTTTTATCATGTATTTCCTTCCTAAAGGTCCTTTGTTATGAATGTTTTCACCCAACAAGCTTATGTTTGACGGACCTTCCCTTGCTTCTTCTTCTTTTTCCTCTTCACTAGCAGTTGATACATCTTCATGTCCTCTTTTAGCTTTTACTTCATATAATTCTCTTATACCACTATAGTCTGGTGATTCTAGCTCTCTTTCAGGTTCTCCGCCGGTAAAACCACTATATGTAGAGGATTCCAGGTCTTCATCACTAAAATCTTCTGATTTTACATTTTCTCTTTCAAACTTTGTAATAGGTGCAATTGCATCTCCTTCCAAAACGGGTTTAGCAAATTTTTTGTTTAATTGTTTCAAGGGTTCAGTAATAGGTTTAAAAGTAGATTCAAGAAATTTCTCCCTTTCGCTAATACCTAATTTTAATGCTCTGTTTTTATCTCGAATAGAATCACTAAGTGATTTTATTTCCTTTATTAACTTTTTTTGGTTAACCATGTTTGTAGCAAGACGTGTTGTACAACAATGAATGTTTTACATCATGATCAGTGTATTAGTATAAATTTATCAAATCCTATCCTGTATCGACCATTGTTTAGCGGTTGTTCCTTCATAATTGTTAAAAACCCATACTTTTCAGCCCAAGCCTTTCCACACAACTCTTTAAATAGTTCAAATGGCATATCCGCACTTACATGGTCATAATATATGTGTTTTAGGTTGGTTTCATCCTGTTTAAATACAATTAACATATTTGCATTGTCTCTAATGAGCTGTTTCGGTATTTTGCTGTAAGTTTGACCAATATAAATGCTATCTATGTTGTTATGTCGACCCATGGCGAAGTAATTCCTTATTGTATTTTGATTTTCACAAGATACATCGTCAAATATGAATACTGAGAATGGTTTAGCCTCTTGCGGTTGCATGACACTCTCGCTCGCGTTAAATTTAAAATATTTAACTTCAGGTACATTATTGAGTATTTGTTCCAATAACTGATATTTCGGTTGTTGTAGTGACTTTGAAAATACATATAAATTATTAAAACGTAAGCCTTTAGGGTTTGTAATCAAATTGAATACTACATTTGTTTTTCCACAATTGGAAGGACCGGTAACCAGACAACGCACCGTGTTTGGTAACAAAACACCGTGTTTCCCAGTATTGAATTGAGAACCATCCACTGTGAGTTCATCTATATTATTAATAGTAAAATTGTCTTTTTGCGGTATTATCTCCATCCTTTGTAATGGTTCAACCCAAAATGATGCTCTATCATTATATTAGATCCTTTTTAGGTATCCAAGAATCTTCCGTCTTATTAAATCCTAACCATCGTACTTTAACCTTATCTTTTTTGCGTTGCAACACCTTTTCTACTAGATATACATCACCTACTGTTGATTTTAACATTTCATGTCCATAAAAACCTCCTTCAAGCAATTGTCCTTTATTATCTTTTAAAATGTAAGTTTCTGGTACTGTAGGTTGCACCTTAAATACGGTAAATACCTCATTTGTCCAGTTCGGAAGATATCTTTTACTGAATACACCTTTGTATTTGCTTATTCGCACTTTATCACCAACATTAAACCTTTTAGGCTTTAGTTTTTCAACTTTTGGTTTAGTATTCATTTTTATACGTTTTAATACAAGTTTTTCATTTTTATTAGTCACCTGGCTTGGTTTCATACCGATAGTTCTATGAAACTTGTTATTGTAATCGCTTATAAGTTTTGGTAACACATCAATCCATACGTGTGATCCTCTGTTGGAAAACATCTTATACATCGCACCTTTTAAAGTTCTGTTAAATCTTTCAATTATTGATGCTTTTACCTCTGAATTGGTTGAGTAATGGTTAATGTTGTGTTTTTTCATTAAATTTGCAAATTCCTTATTAAAATATTCTTTTCCATCATCAGTTTGTAAATGTTTTATAGTATGTTTGTCTCTTTGTATAGCTGTTTCCATTGCTTTTGTAACACTTTTGCCACTTTTATCTTTTAGTGGTAAAGCATCTGCCATTTTTGAAAAACAATTAATAATAGTCAATATGTATTTAAATCCTCTATTTTGTTTACTATAAGGAATCATTTCGATTAAATCCGCTTGATATAAATCATTTATTCCTTTTATCACTGTATTTCTTCGTGGAAACTTTCTTCTTGCAGGTTTATGAAGTTCGTTGACAATTTCTTGCTTCAAATCCTTCATATTGCAGGTTTGAATGTTTCATGTATCACATGTATAATCACAATGAATGTTGTCTTAAAGATTCACATCATTTATATAGGTCAAGGTCATCCAAACTTGTGTAAAAAAATGGGGAACACGGCGTTTGACTTGCCGTGTTCCCCATTTTTTTACGGAAGGAGAAAGGAATAAGGTCGAAGTTGTAGAGGGGCGAAGAATAGGTTACTAGTCGATAGGGTTTAGAGAGTAGTGTCCAAAAGGAAGAGTGTGAATTTTATCCGGCATAATATGCCTTTTATCATCTCGAGCTGACAGTGCTCTTTTAACTTCAGTGACACTGTAGACCTCATGTTTAAAGCTTCTGATAGTGTTGAACGTTGCAGACATTGTAGAATCTTCAAACAAGCAGGTCTTGTAATGGTCAAATGTCACATGTTTCTTCAAGTACGATGTTTTGACTCCTTTTGCTTTCTTGACTGTGGGTGTGTTGTTCTCGTTGTACATTTTAAATGAATACAATTTTGCCATCAGTGCCACTATTTCTTCTAAAGGCATTCCATTTGCTTCATCTTTAAATTTTCCGATTACTTTTTTATTCTTTTCGTTGTAATTTGGATGGTTCTTCGGATAGTCAGAGAAGTCAAAATCGTCTTTGTATGGGAAACTCGTTAGGTCTTCATACATGTCCAAAGTCTTTATCCAGTAGATAAACGCGTCGGTATCCATGTATGCAACTCCAATGTTGTCTCTTCCGTAGTGTTTAACCATTTTGTTGTAATGGAAATCATACATTAGAGTTTTACTTATATCCAAAATCGACATTCCAATGTATAACGGACGATCCATCACTATTGTTGTTTTCTTCATACTTACGGCAACTAGATCTTCGTTTATAATCATAGATGTTCCAAAATTTGGTTTTTGCACTAATTTTTCCAATTTCTTAGGATCACTTACTAATTTTACAATCTTGTGTTTTCTTTTGTTTTCTAAGGTCTTCCCGAAGATGGCGTTGTTCATCAATTTGTAAAAGTCCTTTTCAAATGCTGATGTTGCTGCTGCTCTTCTTGTAGTGTTGGAATCAATATATGGTTTCAACCAACAAGACTGGGTGAATTCAATTGCTCTATGAATTCTCACCACACGTAGACCCAATTCAAGAGCTTGTTGAACTACCCAGTAGTGAGCCACATACCGATCTTTATTCTCCAACGTCATCATCAATTTCGGCCATCTTCCTGTCGGTGAAACTTCAGTCTTGGCTAGGAGAGGCAAGTCGTAGTGATGGTCATGAAGGTGCTCCGGATATTCGAAATCACAGTCCAAAATATAGCCTTTTGGACCATTCTTTGGAATCTGTGAGATGTCACCGATGGTGGCCGGGTCGATCCATTTGAAGTCAGCGTAGGGAAGCGGATTTGACATTGCCCAACCATAAAGGTTGTTTGCGTCAAAGTAACCAAGGTAGACCGATGGTTGTCTCTCGTCGAAGCCTGGGATGTACTTGTTGTTAGCTTTGACATGACGTGTTACAGCTTGTGTCAAACCGCCCCGTACACCAGATTCTATCATGAGCACCATATCAATATCTGTTAGAAGTTCCAATCGACAGTTGGTTGACTTTAGCATAGCTTGCCATGCTAATCCTGGAGATGTGTACGAGTGTAGAGGGTCCAGTCCATAGGCGGAGAAGCAGGTGTTTCGAAATTCTTCCATCACATCGCACAGCAGAGTTACGTCCAATTTTATGTAAAAGTCGGAATATTCCCCTAAGGTTTGAATGTTTAGTTGGTTCCAAACATTACAAGCATGATTGTAGTCTTCAACGGAGATTTCACTTTCATTTAACTTGCTATTGAAGGCTTCAATCGGTGGCAGACTGGTTTCTTCGAATTTTTCTGCAGAAGTTATGTAATCATAGGGGAACACTCCTTTACGCATTACTAAGTCCAATTTATCTTCAGGTACAATTTTGCTGGTTTCTTTTAGATCTTCTCTTCTTAGGTTCTCAGACAATTTGCTCAAACTAGATGACATAAATCTATAAGAGTCTACGAAGCGAAGTTTAATTTTACCTACTGTTTTTGAGAAACTGATGTACTTCTCCAATGTTTCAGCTAATACTTCGATTTTTCCATCATCTCGTCCTAACTCTGGGATAATGAAGTGGGAGTCATAGCCGCTAAGATTGTGTAACACGACAGGGATAAAGTTTGGCAGTTTGTAATTTATATTGCATGAATTACAAGCAGCTCCTCTGTATAACCCTGTCAGGTGATCGTGATCTCTTACTTTTTGATTTTCTTCACTGAAGCTCTTCTTGCATAAATAACATCTTGTTGCCAAATTGTATTCTTCTTGTTGATTTTGATTCAAAGGTTCCATAGGTAAAACATTACCGAATAAGCGTTGCACCTTTTCAGCAATGTCATACAACTGGTCTACGAAATGCTTAGCGGCTTCTTCCCCACGGTAGAGTATCGGAGTGGATGTTAAGCCATAGTCTTGCAACTGTTCTTCAGGCAAAGTCGATTTCACCAATAAGCAAAAACTGTTAGGTTGATGCAGTTGATATTTGGTTCTTCTAGTCACCTCACCATCCGGAAGCTCCTGTGGTACTAACGTGGATTCGAAATCTGCGTAGACGGCTACTGGAATCCGATATTGGTGAACTGTTTTGTTGAATTGGATAAACGCTCGAGATGGCGGCGGCAGACTAATCTTCACTTCATAGTTGTCATTACAAAGTCTTTGGTGTTCCTTCAACCACTCCGATCCTCCACGTCTCAAATCTTTATTCGTAAAACAAAAGCATCTCTTACACACTGTCACTCTAATTTTATTTTTCGTTAATTGTCGTACAACCAATGCTTCAAAATCTTTTATCCACACATAATGTGAAATTTCGCCTTTAGTTATCAATAATAAATCAGTATGGTTTCTTTGCTCCACTTTTCCAACTCGTAGAGGATACACATTGTTCGAATCATCTAAGCCGAACACGTTAACAGAAACACCTGGATTTTGTTTCTCAAATTTTGCAATTTGATTAAGACTCACAGGATACGACATTCCTCGGAAGTTGTAGCGGTGTTCGTTTTCATAATATTCCCTACCAACTCTACAAGGATTATGTTTTACATACTTAGTTAGCATCGCATACTTAAAACATTCATTATCCCCGTTTGTAACATTTCTGCAAGAGTTGGTGTCTTTAATTTTCTTTGGTAGAGGGATAAAGCTGCTACCCCTCATACCATATCCATGCTTGTGAACCCTCACATCCATACCTTCAATCGATGATAGCGTCCAGCCAGATCCTCTTCCTTCGTGTTCTTGGAGTTTCATTAGCAGTTCATTCAAACAATCTTCTAAAATTTCGTTGATATCAGATGTGGTTGTAAGGGTTCGGTTTTTAGCAATGAATGCTCTCGGTGAGTTTTCACCATTGGTATTAGTAAACATAGCCTCCAACACCAATCCAAATTTAATAAAGTTCAATCTTGCCAATTCTTCCATCAATGTTTTTACAACTAAATTTTTAGCTTGGGTTATAAAGTTTTCCAATTCCAATTGCACATTATTAATTTTGAAATGAGTTACAACTGGTCCTGGCAAGGCTGTGGTGCGCAGTTGTCTTATTTCTTCCACTTCTTCTGTATCCTCTTCTTCCATATCCTCTTCTTGGGTACGCAGTTGTTTTACATCTTCCACTTTTTTTTCTTCCATTTCCTTTTCAATAAATCCTCCAGCTGTAGATGGTCCAGCTCCGGCAAATTGAATAACACTTGGTCTTCTTCTTTGCATTAACTGTAAATAGCTAGCCCAGTCCTTCTGCTTCTGGGGTTTTTCCAAAAACCGATCAATCGCATCCAAGTCTTCTTCACTTACTACAATCTCTTCTTTTCTGTCCTCTTCACGATGCAATTCTCGGTGTAACTGTAGATAGCTATCACAGTCGTCCATCTGTTTCTGGTAGTTTTCCAATAACCGATCAAACGCATCCAAGTCTTCTTCACTTACAACAATCTCTTCTTTTCTGTTTTCTTCATGATGCAATTCTCGGTGTAAAACAAAGATATCTTCATCTTGGAAAAACTCACCACAAATATCGCAAAGAGCCATTTTTGAACAAGTTTGGCTTTGAGTGTGCACTCGGTGAATGTCCAAGCAATAATGAGCAGCGCGCTCAACCGGGTCCCTTTATACCCGAGGTTGAAGGGTGGGGGAAGGTGACGTCATATACATCCGGTTTATCAATCATTTAGTAAATTTGGCTTTTAAACACCCATTTTCAATATATTCTTCAACAGGCTTGATAAACCAATAATGTTTGGTCTAAATCCACTACTTTGTACAAATATTTTGAAAGATGTCTGTTTGAGCAAGTTTATGTGGAACAAGGTCACTTGGAATTATTATTTTTAGCGGGGATAGAGCACTGCAATAGAGCCATGGTATAGAAGTGGTGTATCCATCCAATTGGTTTGCCCTTTTTTATACCCCCACCAACTATGCATTTATGTGGGTCAAGGTCGCGTAAAAATACCCTTTGAGCGGGGGATAAACCACTAAGCAGCATGCTAGTCCATTGCCGCAAAGTGATCTATCCCCCGCTCTGTTCTACAAAAAACCTCAATCAAGTCCAAGTTCAAGTCCTAGTTTAACACTTGGTTGGGAGAATTACATTAGTTTGATACTTATTTCTACCGTTACACTTGCTCCATTCTCAAAAAGATATAAATAATATAATCCTGGGTACTGTTCTTTTTCACGTCCTGCATGTTCCTTAATAAAGTCGAAGGCCAATCTTTTTGAATATTCATTATGAAACACTTCTCTTACACAAACAAGGATTTTTTCTTCGAGAAATTTCACTTGAATTGTTGTTAGTTTGCTTACATCATCCTTGTCTATCAGGGGTAGCTTGTAGGTGAAAGTATTTGGTGGTAGTTTGTGCGTTCTATCAAGTAAACAACAAAATTTTTTATACAATTTCTGCTCATTGTCTGTAATACTATTAATACCAAACAGATTATAGTACGAAGGATCATAAGGTATACGACGATACATTTTAAGAACCGGTCAGCATAAGCGCTAGAGCTAAAATGAGAAATGCGTGCAACCCGGCCGCCTTATATCCCCACCGGGTGACCACGCCCAAGGTACCCGGGGGGGGGGGCACTTCTCGTCCGGAGCAAAAAACTTTTTGGTCAAGGTCAAAAATGTTTCCCAAAAAAAAGTTCGGGGGGGGGTCGCACTTTTTGTCGGGGGGGGGGGGGGGTCAATTTAAAACAATAAGCCTCACTTAAGGCGTTTATGTTAACATCGCTGAAGCCTCCAAAAAAGACACACTTATAGACGAGTCAAACCTTGTGTTACTTGACTTGTACATTTTTTTAAAAGAGCTTAATATATTTACCTTGTTAATAAGACCTGACTGTTAAAGAATTTTGAAGACTTTTATATATTTAGGTCAAGGTCACGGAAAAACTTTAAAAAATTAAGCCCCACACCCCGATGGGGGTGTGGGGCACTTGGGTTGTCATCGCTGTAGCCTCCAAAGAGACCCAACTATGACAACAAGGCAACATCCAATGTCGTGTTCCCTTCGCCACGCAAGACTTGTAAACATTTACTGCATTGTCTTTTCAATAGCTAACAAAACATTTACTTAATTTTGAGAGAGGTTGAGGACAGCCCTAGTGGCTTACGCCCTCGGTCCGAGTGCAGAGGCCACCGCAAATTGGCCACAGCTGTGGTCTGCATGTCAGCATACAAACGGACCGAGTCCCAAACCCAGCCGCAATATTGCATGCCTGAGAGGACCCATGCTAAAATTGGTTTAAAATTGTTTTACACGGGGGTCTACTCCCGTACCCTACCTTTACTATTTAACTTTATCAATGCAGTAAATTTTTATAAATCTTTGTGGGTCAAGGCCACACGGACATTAAAAAAATTTCGGCCCCCGTACATCCATGGCGAACCACGAATGTTCGGGGGCCTTGGGGACTAAAAACACAAATAGCTAACAAAGATTCATTTACATAATTTTGAGTTTCCAGAAGGGAAACAAGAGGTTGAGGACAGCCCTAGTGGCTTACGCCCTCGGTCCGAGTGCAGAGGCCACCGCAAATTGGCCACAGCTGTGGTCTGCATGTCAGCATACAAACGGACCGAGTCCCAAACCCAGCCGCAATATTGCATGCCTGAGAGGACTCATGCTAACGTTGGTATAAAATGCTTTTACACGGGGGCCTACTCCCGTTCCCTGACTTTACAATTTACTTTGAGCATTGAAAAAGCTCAAGGGGGGATTGCTAAAACAAGCGTATACACTTTAGAAACATATAACACACTTACAACACACAATTGAGCTCAACGTAGTCAATGCTGGAACAAGCACATACACATTAAACACATATAACAAACAAGACACAAAGGATAAAAGACACAGGAGACATAGGGTACAAGTAAAACACTCTCATATAAAACAATTCCCAATACCCAAACGCAAGCGCAATATCTTACAACTAATACAAGTCTTAAAGTTAGAGTGGACTTCGCTAAACACTGAAGGCGCCATTCAATGTTTAGTGATGCCTATGGCGGTCCGTCCCGGTCGTTCACGTTCAACGCGCGGGAGCGGACTGCGAGCCGGCTCTGGCTGGACCCCCTTATATCCCCGCCGGGGCTGCCACGCCCAGGATATCAGGGGTGGGGGAGGGGGGGGGGGTTCGCACTTTTTGCCGGGGGGGGGGGTTCGCACTTTTTGCCGGGGGGGGGGGGGTTCGCACTTTTTGTCGGGGGGGGGGGGGGGGGTCAGGTAAGTTAAGTGGGTCAAGGTCACCCACAACACTTGTACTCTAAGTGTTGGCTATACCCCCACCACAACTGGGTCCCTAGGCTGCACAACACCGCTTCGCCAGTATGTCTCCGGCTTCCATGCGGTGCGTCTCGCTGTTCTCTAGCTCTCTATATGTAAGTAATTTTACAAGTTCTGAATGTAGGTCACTAAACTTTAACTCTGGGACGATATCGACTTGTAGTATTTCAGTGTTTTGACTCAAGGTCATCACACTTTAACTCTAGCACATCGGTTATCGTACCAGAGGTGCTCAATAACCTAACTTGTAATGTTTAGGGTGGCGTTTGCACGCCACGTGGTATCGCCATGAGTGTCCAGTCCAGGTTTTAAGTTAAATTAATTTTACTGTAATCTTTTCCATTTCCGCTTCGTTTTGCCAAAGTATAAGGTGTCGCTTAATAAAGTGGTATTTCTCTAAAGTTATAGGAGATTGCAAGGATACAATTAGTTTATTTAGGAGACTCTTCATCTTGGAGTTTAACACAATTTCCACTTTGACTTTGCTTCCTCGGCTCTCACAGCCTAAGCTGTACAGAAATGTTTCTTCTAGTGCCAACTCGGGCCAAGAGAACAGTGTGTTGACTGTAGGACAGCTTTCAAGTTTCCCGAGGTCATCGCAGTTCCCCCACCACTTCCCATATACCTAGAGTGCGCGGGGCCGGACAGTCAGTCGCTCGGTGTCTGTCGTAGGGTGCACATCGCGGTTGTAGTACTGGTCTAAAGGGGGCTGCTGGCTCACTTCAAGGTCACCCGAGCGGTGTCACATGACGGTTTAGGCAGAGTCACGTTGCAAACTTGCAGTTTCCTCAGCACTTTTGCTGTTTCTCGTCTAATTTCGCTCCAAGTCGTCAAGGTCATGGGAACCGGACTGAAACTCGGAGCGTAGTGCGAGAAACAGCAAAAGTGCCAAAAAATTTTAGGTTTCAGCGTGACCTTGACCTTTGTGACATCGATGACGTCATTTTGGTGACGTAAGGGGTGATGACGTCATCAGCACGTCATTTCTGTGACGTCATGGGTGTGACGTCATGGATGTGACGTCATTGGTGATGACGTCATCGATTGCGTCATCGATGACGTCATCGATGACGTCATCGGTGGGGTCATTGACCTCGATGACGTCATCGCTCAGGTGACCTTGAAGTGAGCCAGCAGCCTTACTTTTGCACTACTCACTGTATATTGAAATATATTAATTTTATTATTTCCTTTTGAATGAAAAAAACATATTACTTAATTCATAAAATCTCTTTTTTAATATTGTCTTAATTTATTCTCTAATTAATTTTTTTTAATAATCAAAATGGGTTCTTTGTCATTTTTATACAGTCTTCTATGATGCTATCTTTATTAGATGTTTAAGCCAATGCAATCATTTGAAAGGTTACTTGAGCGTTTGCCAGACGAGACGACAGGACGAATCGTTTCCTCCGGGAAATCAAACTACAACTCAGCGTGTGCCAAGTCCCGTTTGTCCTTTATGCCTTAAACCAGATGTCGAAGCTGCTAAAAAGTAAGGGCATTAACAGTAATTACAGACTATTCTCCATTACATACGTTTATTGTTTTTGACAAAAACAATTTCATCGTATCAAATTATAATCAAATCGTTTGGTAACTTTTGGTAATCGTTTAGTATTTTTAAATAAAATGTTAAAAATGTTTCAATGCAGACAGTTACGACAATATTTTATAAAGATTATGTAATCAATGTTCCGATACATACCATCATTATAAATTATTTAAAATAAAAAGAATCCTCTTTGAAAAGTTTGTAGACCTAATTAACTCTATTAATTTTAAACTTTTCAATCAAAGTTGAAATTTAATAAATTACTCTATAGCAAATAATATATCATGTAAAATTTTAAGGTTTCTTGATTCACTTAAGAATATTATAAGTAAATTTTAATTAACACTTGTATCATTTTTCTAATTAGTCTTTGGGCGGGTCTAAGTAGGGTGGAATTTATCTAGTAACACAAATAGGACAGTTTTTATGATGGAAAATCTGTCTTAATTAAATAACGCATTAAAGAACCCATCGTTATTGGCAGTTTAAGCCAGCAAACTACATAGTAAAAGCATAAAAATAATTAAGATCTTGAACCACAAACAAACAAATATTGCATTAATGCTCTGTATGCTGTATTTCACACCTGCCATAGTGTAATAAAAATAAAAGAAGTCACTTTCCATATATTTCTCAAGGGATGAGCATCTTAAACGTGGAAAGTATTAGCTCTCTCTAATGTGCTAGAATAACCCCTTCTGAAGATTACGTTTTTTATTAACATGTTTTTCTATCTTCATAAAAAGAAAGTTCATAAATTACTTACCTTCATTTTGTTACAAGTATTATAAATAAATAAAATAAATAAAAAATTCCTTTATTTTAAAGCGTTTCTTAATTACAAACAGGGTTTCAGGATAACTCAAGTCAACAATGATTTAGTAAAAGTAACAATTACAATACAAGAGAAAACTTATTTACAACAATTCCTGTCATTAATTGTATCTTTCTATTTTTCCTTAAAACCTATTAATGAATATAATTTGAGGATACCGGGGAGGTTGTTGAAGAGCACTGGACCAAAATATGAAAACCCTTTCGGCCCAGTTCAAGCCCAACTTTTTGAAAGTGAAGGTTCTGATTACGGCTGATGGCCCGTTGTGAAACCTCATCACGGTGACACAGTCTTTCACTCAGGTAACGAGGCTCCCCGAGTGCAAGGACTTAATGGGTCATGCAGTTTGTCATACAATAGCAAAAATCCCCCATGCGAAGCATGTTAACAGCATCACGATACTCCGACACGTGATCTCTTCGCCTCAGAGAGAATACATATCCAGTGTTGAGTTCTGTAGTTTTTTAACTCTCTTAGCGTCATGCATCGTGATGCTGTTTCCATATGCAGGGTAGCAATAGTAAAAAACCGATAATACCAAAGAATGCATTAGCTGAAGTTTTACAGCTTCTGGCAACAAACTCCTGAATCGATGCAGACCCGTCTACCTGCAAACGGCACGCTGGATGTTGTGAGTTACGTGGTGTGAAAAAGAGGTGTCACGGTCCAAGACGATTCCAAGTGATTTTACTTTTTTTGCAATTTGATATACTTTCGCCACCAAGCGTGACCTCTATACCATTCTCACTGAGGGTCTGTACACGATCTTGTGGTACTATATGTAGAACACTGCACTTTCCTATGTTGAGTTTCAGGCCATTCTCAGAGGACCAAGTCAAAATTTTAATCCTGAAAATCATCCTCTGTCAAATCAGGAGCATAGGACAATATTATCAGCGTAAAAATGTGGCGTGCAGCTCTGGACACAAGAAGGAATGTCAAATGTGTAAAGATTGAAGAGTATAGGCCCCAAGTAGCTTCCCTGAGGCACACCTCTTTCTCTCTGAAGAGCAGATGATTTCTCGCCTTCAAACTTCGTGACCTTTATTCTGTCACCTAAATATGATTATTCTCATACTGCAACAAAAACATGAATCCATTCAAACTAAGTTTAAACAAAAATGTATTAAAAGATTTTTGGGCGTTGTTGGTTGTTCGCCGTCGTCGTCGACGACGCAAGAGAAAATATTGGACTCATTCAATTATAAGTAAAAGATTAACGTTAGGTAAATTTGTAATGTTACGTAGTACCCTTAAGAAGAGCCCAGTCAAGTTTTTCATATTATGGAACTGTTATAAAAACTAACAGATAAGATTAAAAACAAAGAAACTTTAATGAGGGATAGTATTACTCCTGGAGAAAAATTCACCGTTATTTTACTACCTTTACCATAATTGGTTCAAAATAAATAATAAAACCACCATAACGTAACTTTCAATATATAAAATGGATTAGTTGTTCGCTTGGTAATTATTTACAGAACAAGGGATATTTCAGGATCATTATGGAATTCAGAGTAGTGGGTGGAAATTTATGCACCAGAATGGTCCTGCTCAGCTTGGTTGGTTGCAGTGTTCCACAAAACATCCGTGGTTCGTTTTGTATACATCTGCAAACGTTGTAAAAACTTAATTTTAAGTCCATTTTTTTCACTTTGAGACAGTTGTCTTATAGCTGGTAATTGTGGTAGAAGGAACATTTCAGCGATATCTTTTTCGATTGCAAATGTATGTTGTACATTGGATATTAAAACCTTAATAATTTCCTTTACAAATGGAACTTGATTGCGATTCTTTGGCAAGCGGGAAGTTATCCTCAGAGTGTAAGATGGTACATCGCTGATGCCCCTTTGAGTATCAGATTCCAATGTGACACTATGTTCTTAAAGTTGATCATTCATGTTTCCTTAATTCCTAAAAAAAACTAACAAATACTAATGCCTCTAAACAAAACAATACCTAGTAATGGTTATTACAGATATTTGTGGTTAGCTCTCAATGAATACAAATAAAAATGTTTCATAGCCCGGTTATAGTCTTGAATAATCTGTAAACTTTGAATAATACCTTGTATATTACATTTAATATCCTTTAAATTAATAAGCTTCTTACTGTCTTTGGTCACACACTGACTGGAGAAAGCTATTTGTTTGTGATAAACATAAGGGTTTTTCTTGCTATTTGCTTCCTTACTTTTTCCTGCCTCTCTTCAAAGATATTTTATTTAACTATCCTTCATACTCTTCCACCAATATTGAATTTCTTTTCTGGAACATTCATGACAGATTGATTACTATAACTTTTTTTTCATTTTGTCTAATATAAGGTGTTCGGTAAAGGTTAATAAAAAGGTTGGAAAAAGTTGATACCATGGTTTTAGAATTATACACCGTGTCCAAAATAAATAAATAAATAAATAAAATAAAATAAATAAAAAATGAACAATTTTATTTAGTCATAAAAAATTATTAACAATCACACGATAATCTAATTACATTTTAACTGACACAAATATTCCTAAGTTTTGTTTGATATCATATGTGTTAATCATTTTCAACATGGTTGCCATTTTTAGCAAAAAGATAGTCAATACGGCTGTCCAATTCTGCCCACACTTTATGGCGCATTTCGTCAGTAATGTTAGTAAAGGCTGCATTTATTCTTTGCCTCAATTCTCGTACATCGGAGACTTCTGTCTTATAAACTTGGTCCTTGATGAAACCCCAGACGAAAAAATCACAGGGTGTTAGGTCTGGGGACCGGGGGCCAGCGTATTGGACCGTTACGTCCAATCCATTCGTCCAGTGATTCTCTTACAAAAAATTTCAGTGTGGTGGAGCACCGTCTTGTTGGAAAATCACGTTGGGCTGAAGGTCTTCCAACTGTTGATATGCCAAGTTTTCTAACATATAAAGATAAATGTTTCCATTTATTGATTTTTCCTGGAAGAAAAACGGACCAATAAGTCTGTCATAAGATATAGCGCACCACACATTCAACTTGGCGCTATCTCGAATATGCTCTCGAACTTCATATGACTTTTCAGTGTAACATATTCGTGAGTTATGATCATTCACTTTTCCACAAACGTGGAACGGCTTCATCAGAAAATACTATCTTTTTTAGAAAGTTGTTATCAGTAAACAAACGGTCAAGCACAGTAATTGCAAAGTGTTTACGTTTAAGTTTGTCATCTGGGGTTATTTGTTTTACTCAGGGGCTGTATTTTTACTCACTTTTTGAGTTATTTGGAGACGGTTTTTATTTATTTTTTTTTTTTTTTGGGGGGGGGGAGAGGTGAGAAAAATGCATTACGCACACAGGTGGCCAGCCTGTAGTGTGGGGCTCCCCTAAAAAACGGGTTTACCTACTAAAAAACCTCCTCTACTCTTTTATCAGAGATCTGGGCCAATTCGCGGTCCAGATCGGGTTTCTTTTCCAGGAGGATGCCCCGCTCGAACTGCGATAAACAATCCCAGTTGTCCTCATCATCCAAGATCTTTTGGCAGACCGCGTCCACAAAAAATGCACCAAAAATATGTGTGGCCTCCAGGTGGGGCCCTTCCCAACGGGGGTAGCGGAAGAATGTGTGTTCCGCATCGTCGAGAACGCCCGGGCAATAAATGCAGTCCGGTGAACCGGCCTTGCCCATCCGGTTCAGGTACGACCGAAAATAGCTGTGACCTGTCAAGAATTAAATTAAACCCCAAACTATCTCTTACAAAATCACTCGTTAAAGATAGTTACTGAAGTCCGTGACCTCGGTGTTACTTTCACATCGGATCTTCATCCTGGACGCCATATCCAAAATATTTGCTCCAAGGCCAATTCAGTGCTGGGATTTATTATTCGATCCACAAAAGGTCCTTTCTCTCTGTCAACACTGAAAACTCTGTACGTAACACTAGTGAGGTCCTTATTAGAGTACAGCTCATCGGTCTGGAATCCATACCAATTAGGCTTGATTTCCACCTTGGAAAAAGTCCAAAACCGATTCATCCATGTGGTTGGCCTAAGGATGGGCTTCCCCTACAACGAGATCCCGGTCAATGACATCAGATGTTTCCTTGGGCTGCTTCCACTCTCCCACAGAAGGACTTTGCTAGACTCAATGCTGGTGTACAATATTATTAACGGCAGGGTGGATTGCCCAGAACTTCTTGAGAAGTTGTCCTTCCGCATTCCCCGCCAGTCGAGGGTTCAACGAGTACTCATCAAGTCCCATTATCCTACTGCTTACCATCAACACAGTGCCATCCCCCGATTGATGGAGTCTGCAAACAACATCTGTAATATTGTGGATCTCTTTGCTGACTCTAACTCCAGGGTAAAGAAATTAATGGAACAATTCCTTGCGGACAAAGTTAGAGCTGAGGAATGAAATGTGTGGACTTATGTAGTACATAATTTATTTCGTATTGTTTTCCTAGTCTAGGGTTATTTATATTTATTATAGATTTTATTGATGATATTGCATTGTTATAGTTGTTATCGTTTGTTTTGTTAAAATATGTTTGTATGTTGTTGTATTGATGCTTTGCGACTGTTGAAACCACTCATTATTCGTATAAAAATTTAGTAACACTATTTTAGAAATCATTTGCTAATGTAAATTTTTAGATTGGATTTGTTGTATTGTTTTTTAGGTCTGGTATGCTTTATTGATTCTGTTGCCAAGCATGTAGCATGTAATTAATCAATGGTGTGTTAATTTATTGTCAAATTTTCTAGTCTTGTAGTAAATTCTACTGTATATTTTTTGTAAAATGGCGTATGCCGTGGAGATGAATAAATAAAATAATAAAATAATTGGCTGCCGTTCCACTCATGGTGGCACCAACGACCATGGTGAATCGCAACCTGTATAACTCTTTATCGAGAGCGTCTGCCCACACCTCTGCTCTATAAAGAAGCACGGACTGAACCGCGGACATCAACAGACGTCTTCTGCTGGATCGTGGAACCCCGACATTGGCCATCAGCATACTAAGGTGAGTCACTACCTTAGCGGCCTTGTCCGCCGTATGGAAGATCTGATCCCTCCAGCTTAACTTGGTGTCCACCATAATCTCGAGGTACTTAGCAGCACGAGTTGATTGGACCACCTCCCTCCCCACTCGGAACAGAACGACGGTGTCGATCCTCTTCTTCGTGAGGATCAAAATCTCCGTCTTACTGAGAGCAAGCGAGAGGCCGTAAACGGACCACACACATGACTCGGTTCAACTTTAGTTGGGCCAGCTCAACGTTGCGTGCGGCAATGAGAGCTGCGACCTCATCCAACCAAAGTGGTTTTCTCAGGCATCTCGGACCTCAGGAGGCTGTCATAGGCATCGTTCCAGAGATCCGGGCCGAGTATTGAACCTTGCGCGGCACCAGAAGTGACTTCCATCGTCCACGTTCCGTCCCTTGTGTCGAAAATCAGGCTTCGAGAGCGGAGATAATCCTCATCGATGAGTCGTAACAGATATGCAGGAACGCGAAAGGTGTTGCGAAGCGCATCCAACATATCGACCCACCTCGCCGAGTTAAAGGCATTCTTGACGTAAGCGTAACAAGAAGCACTACTCAGCGAGAGAAATGGTTGTGGCTCTCGGCTCTCTTCACATTTCTCTGGACTTCGATAATAGCGTCAATCGTTGACCGTCCCTTTCTAAAGCCATACTGACGGTCATAAGTTCCCGGCAGCTTCCTAGGCAGAAGTCAGGCGGGAACGGATCAGCTTCTCGAACAGCTTCCCAGCCGTATCCAACATGCAGAAAGGCCTGTGGGACGACGGCAGCTCGGAATCATCTTTGCCCATGCTGATCAGTACAAGTTTGGCGGTTTTCCAGGGAGCCGGAAACACCCCTTCTACCAAATAGGCGGTATACATTCTCAACAAATCAGCATTAATTGAAAATACTTGCTTTAAAGCCTCGCTGGGAATCCCGTCCGGGCCAGGAGCCCGGACAAAAAAACATTAGTAAGATACTGGTGAAGTTTCCTTGATATTGGTGACATTGGAGATGAAGTCTCCAGTAACAAAGAGTTAAGATAAAATCGGATGTAATGACAATGTTGCAGAAAGTATTTCTGAGGAACTACAGATTCAGGTACAAGACAGCCACGAATGTGTTAAAAATGCCATAAACACTGAAGACGATGATACCGATTTGAGAAGATTAAGTAACCGAGAAAGCATTTTGAGGCGACATGTGTATGAAAATTGATACTTTGTACCTTTAGGAACCAATGATTCAGACACCTATGAAGAGGCTATGGGAGGAGAAAATGCAGAAGCATGGAAAAAGGCAATATCCAAAGAGTTAAAATAACAATAGCCTACATGGACGGATGTCGATTGGCGGAGTGGTGCTTCTCTCATTGATTGAAAATCTGTTTTTAAAACCAAGAAATCTGCAGACGGTAAAACTAATATTTTCGAAGCTGGATTAGTAGCTCATGGTTTTCAGCAATCGGGAAATATCAATTTTTCAGACTTGTAAGCTCCAGATGCTAAATTAACATTACGTTCTTGCAACAGTGGCAAATCACTATTCTTTCCCAATACGTCACATGGATGTCACGGGGGATTTTTTTGTAGGAAAATAGAAGAAATAGTATATTTATCTATTCCAAAAGTGGCTAATGCAAAAGAAAATTAAATTTTAAAACTAAGTAAGAGTATTTATTGTTTGAAGCCATCTCCAAAATATTTAAATGATAAGTTCAATCAAGTAATGGTAAGTGAATAATTTGAAACATCACATAATTACCAATGTTTGTAATATAAATTTAGTAATGGTTCAAAGCTACACATTCTAATCTATGTCGATGATTTAATCATTATCGGTGGTAATTTGGAGGAAGTGAAACTTTTTAAATCAATGATCCCTGAGTATTTTGAAATGAAATATGTGGGGCCCGTTTCGACCTATCTTGGAATAAAGTTTGAACACAATTTAACATCTGGGATAAAAAGTTCCCCAAAGATCACCTTCAAAGTGAAAAACAAATTTTTTATAGGTCCAACAATATCCTACTACTTCTACGAAGCAAACTATAAAATACCTATAACACGATTTCAGCAAATGCACATGTGATGACACAGTAGGGAACGTTGATGTATTACTTGTTTGTATTACTGTGTCTGACTAACGTGTGCACCTGACTAAGGTGTTGACAGCGAAACTCAGTTTATTTCACCCTAGCTCATCATTATCAGCTCACTTTTGGCTAGGTGCGCCTCGTCATGATTGCCTTCATCAAGATGATATTCCTCTTGGCACTTGTAAGTACTGTAGTTTACATTTATACAAGACACGAGTGAAAAATTTGTACATCGATTGTCCATAAAGTAACTAACATTAAATAAATACACACTATGAAGTAAGCAATTTTTTATATTTTGAAAGTGAATTTTAAGTGTTATAAAAGTGAATTACAAAGAGTAAATTATAAAGAATCATAGCAGATCAAAGTGAGAACAGGTGAAACACTGTACCTTGATTTTTTTACCGCGAAACACCCGATACTGACTTCATTTTGAAGGTAATCTTTGGAGGAGTAGTGTTTGATCCAAGATGTCAAATTGTGGCCAATATGTATTCCAAAATAGGTCAAACGGATGCTACATATTTAATTTCAAAATAACCATTATTCATTTACTTAAAACGTGTCACTTCCTCCAAATCACTACTAACAATGATTAAATCATCGACATGGATTAGAAAGTTAGCCAACGCTAACGTTTCCACGTTCTTGAGGTTTCTGAAAATCCGGAGTCTTGTCCTGAACCATGTGAGACTTCTCCATCACCTGCCAAAACCCAGAAATGTAAATCTGTAAAAATTTGTAATCGCTCTCCAGATGAATTGTCGATAGCGCGGACTATCCAAGCTAAAACTCCTTTGTCTCGGGTTACAAGTAATGCCTCAGAGAGTACTGAATCAGCAGATTCAGTAAGAGTAAATCATTCCATTGTAAACGATAGAACATCTCTTGTTGTCCCTGAGTTTGTTCCAAATATTAATAAAGATTTGTGTAAGGAGTCAGCGACTTTTGACAGTATTGGTAAACTTAAAAAATGTAAAATAACAATCTTGTCTGATAGTCATGGTCGGCATTTGTCTGAACTGATTAGCAGCAAGTGTCCAACTAATTTTGATGTTTTAGGTATTGTGAAACCTAATGGCAATGTAAAACAAGTTACATGTGATTTTGATTCAATATTGTCTGATATGACTGTTGACGATGTGATTGTTCTATTTGCAGGTACAAACGATGTTAGCCCTGGACCTTGTAGTAATCAAATCATTTTACTCTTTGAGGATTTAATCAAAAGATCTGAAAACAAGTGTCAGCTTGTAATAATTGGTCTGCCTTTTAGGCATGATCAACCTCAGCTGAATTCCCAAATTTTGGATATTAACGAGCAAATTGTGAAAGTAGCGTCTAATTTTAATCATGCGTCATTTTTACCTCTGAGTCCAGTTTCCAGACCTTGCTTTTATACAAAATTTGGTCTGCATTTTAATATGTTTGGCAAGAAACATGTTGCGAATTTGCTACTGAACCTGATTTTATCTCAAAGTAGCTTTAATTCCAAGTTATACCAAAGTATACCAGTTCACATAACATACAGACCAAAACTTAAAATTTTTTCAAATGTTCAACACATTCAGCCTCTCAAAGAAAATACTTTTTTAGAAATAGGCCCTCTGACACCTCTAAATTTATAGCGGAAAATAGCGTTCTCTTAGAATCAAGTTGTATAGATAACACCTTCAGGATAGTTCACCAAAATGTTCAAGGGATTATGGCTAAGCTTAATATGATGGAATTCTTCATTGATTCAATCTCTCCAAGTAGTATTTGTATGACGGAACATTTTCTTCGTGATTCTGAATTAAATGCTTTTTGTCTTCCAGATTACGTAACTGCTGCTGGGTTTTGTCGATCCAGTATTGATAAAAGGGGTGTCTGTATTCTAGTAAAAGATAGTCTGAAATTTCAGGTGATAGATGTCGATAAGTTCTGCTCTGAGGGATATTGTGAATTTGCAGCCATTAAATTTTATTTGGAGAGTGTGCCATATTTCTTGCTTGCTGTTTATAGGCCATCTCATCAAAATCTGGAAACTGTAGAAAACTTTTTGGAATCTCTTGGTAGGTGTCTTGATTTTCTTACCAAACCAAATTCTATGATTTTGGTTGCTGGCGATTTTAATATTGACATGTCTGTAAACGATAGAACTTCTAGAAGCCTATCCGATTTGATGTTGTCTTTCGGTTTGCGCAGCACTGTTCACTCTTACACTAGAGAATTTAATGGGAGTAAAACATTAATCGATAATGTCTTCTGCAACGTTCCTCCAAAAGTTCTCACCACCGAGGTTGTTATAAGTGGGATATCTGATCACCATGCCCAAGTGTCCAATATTAAACTTGCTACTTCTTTGGAAGATGTTGTTCCAGAATTCAGGATTAAAAAAATATTCAGTGAGGACAATTGTCGCATTTTTAAACATTTTCTAAAATTTGAACACTGGGATGAAGTTTTTTCATCAACTAGTATTGATGATAAGCTGGAATCTTTTAATTGCAGCTTAAATTATTACTTCGAACTCTCTTTTCCGAACAAGAAATCTAAGATTCGCCCAAAAAAATTATTTACGAAAATCAAACTTGATCATTCCTTGTTACAAGATAGAAAGACTCTTCTTCAGATGTATTATTCAACTAAAGATCTTCCACATGATCACCCCCTAAGAATCTCGTATATAAATCTAAAAAAGGAGTTTAGGGTTGCAGTGCGAAAGGCAAAATCAGAAAATGTTGTCGCTCATCTTAACTCTTCTGACAGTAAGTCCAAGGCGGTTTGGGACATAGTCAACGAAACCATTCCCAATAAAACTGCAACCAAGGCTTTTAACTCGTTCGTGATTGAATCTGAAAGTGGGGACCTCTACTCCAGGCCTGAGGACGTTGCTAATGATTTCAATGCGTTCTTCACCAATATTTCCCAAACCTTTGTCGGTGATCCAACTGCATTAAACCCTTCTATTCTTATACCTCCTTCATGTTCGAGTCTTTTCTTACACCCTGTTAGCGAGGAGGAGGTATTACAAGTGATTAAGTCTCTAAAACCTAGTAAATCGGCTGGTGAAGATGGTATGTCATCAAATTTACTCAAGAGGGTATCTGAATGTTTGGCAGGACCTTTGTCTCATCTGGCCAATGTTTCTTTTGCTGAAGGAAAATTTCCCAAATCTCTCAAATTGGCAGTGGTGAAACCTCTCTTCAAAAAAGGTAAAACCACTGACAAAAACAATTACAGGCCAATTTCAATAACATCTACATTCTCTAAGGTTTTGGAAAAGTTGTTTTTGAACCGTCTTTATCCCTTCCTAGTGTGTAATAACTTGCTGTTTGAGAAGCAGTTTGGGTTTCAAAAAAACACTTCTACTGTCAATGCAATGTACAGCTTTGTATCAAGTGTATCTAAGGCACTTGATGAGCATAAGCATGTTTTTGGGATATTTCTTGATATGAGTAAAGCCTTTGATATGGTGAATCATCGATTGCTTTTGAGAAAGTTGGACCACTTTGGTATTAGAGGAAATGCATTGAGTTGGATATCTTCGTTCTTAGAGGGCAGAACACAAGCCGTGCAGATACCATATTTAGATCATAACAAATGCATTTCTTCTGAAAGATCCTGTGAAATTGCCGTCACTTGTGGAGTCCCCCAGGGCTCTGTGCTTGGGCCGGTCCTCTTTTTACTGTTTTTGAACGATGTGCACTCGAGTGTATCAAATGTTGACCTTTGCCTTTTCGCAGATGATACGTCTTTGAACTTAAGTAATTCCTCCCGCAATTATCTTGAAATGGAGTCCTTCATTCAATGCAGTTTACTTTTTCAATGGCTGGTTGACAACAATCTTTGTGTAAATGCTGAAAAAACTCACTTCATTGATTTTAAGTTACGAAACACACTTGACTACACATCTAGCATATTCATTGGTGAGAACCAAATAGATTCTTGTACGAGCACAAACTTCTTGGGTCTAGTTGTTGATTCAAGTCTGAATTTTTCTGAACATATATCTAAGGTTTGTCGCAGAGTTAATAGTGGGATTTTTATTCTTCGTCGTTTATCAATGTTTGCTGATGTCAGTGTTCTCCTGACAGCTTACTTCGGGTGCATTTATCCTCACCTCAGCTATGGCATTGTAATTTGGGGAGCCGAAACAAATCAATCTAAGATGATATTTCGTCTTCAAAAAAAGCAATCAGATTAATTTTTTCTATGAGATCAACTGATTCATGTAAAGGGGTCTTTTCAAACAACAAAATGCTCACATTTTTTTTCACTTTACATTTATGAAAGTCTTTCATTTTACATAAAAAATAGTCATTTATTTCAATTTCGTAATAACGATCTCTACAGACTTAGACATGCAAATTACACTCTATCCATACCTCACCACAACACCACTTTTTTTGAAAAACAGTCCTTTTACAGTATTGTTAAGCTCTTCAATGCACTGCCCTCAGAAATTAAAAAAGAAAGAGATGTGAACAGGTTCAGGAGCAAATTAAAATCATTTTTGATCCTCAAGGAATATTACAGCGTCCAGGAGTTTTTAACAGATAAGACTACTTTTTAGTTAGAGGGGTGATTTAATTTTCATTATGTTAATCACTGATTATTGTATGTTAAAACCAAATGACCATTTGTCAATGCTATTTGTATAGTTTTATGACAAATAAACGTTCTTGATTCTTGATTTATTTTAGCTTCGAACCATTACTAAATTTATAATACAAACATCTTTCACTCTGTGATGTTTCAAAGCATCCACTTATTGATCCCATTACTTGATTGAACTTATCATTCCAATTTTTTGGAAATGGCTTCAAACCATAAATACTTATTTACTTTTAAAACCTAATTTTTTCACAACCACTGTTGGAATATATAAATAGACTATTATTTCTATGTCCCCGTAAAGAATAGCCCTCTTAACATCCATTTCATATATTGGGAAAGAATGGCGATTTGAAACCGCTACAAGAACTCGTAATGTCGTTAATTTAGCAACTGGAGCATACATTCTGAAAAATCAAAATTTCCCGATCGCTGAAAACCATGAGCTACTAATCTAACTTTAAAAATATTAGTCTTACCGTCTGCAGATTTCTTGGTTTTAAAAATAACAATGAGAAAAGCGCCTCTCTTTCTATCGACAACCGTCCATTTATTTTTATTTTGTAAAGTTTTTAACTCTTCGGATATTGCCTTTTCAATGCTTCTGCATTTTCTCTTCCCATAGCCTCTTCATAGCTGTCAGGATCATTGGTTCCTGAAAGTACAAAGTATCCATCTTCATATCTATGTCGATCCTAATGCTTCCTCTGTTCCTTCATATGTCAGCAGCCGCTGCAACTGCTGGGCGCGCGTGCTATGGACGTTTCCAATGAATAGCATGTATTCATTAAAAGTCCTACTTTCTGCTGACAAATCTTCTTCCTCACCATCATCTACCTGAGTCTCGGGTCTTAAACGTGCAGAGGTGCAGCAGCGGTTCTTTACCCATAATGTTTTACATCGAATACTGGATATTGTTTCTAATCCTCAAATAAATGTTGTATGGTTGTAAACAATGCAAATCGAATTCAGATAGTTTCAACAACGTCCACTAGGACTGACCTTTTAGCCCACTTTTAATTAAACAAAAATTTAAAAAAATATTGGGTATCCGCTCAGTATGCATGTCTGCTGTGTGGAGGGTATTTTTTAATCAATAATCTTCTTATAAACTTGTTATAAATTTAATCTGTTGCCCATATCTTCTTAGTTTGGTCTCGATTTTCATTATTGAATTGTCGACGTTTACCACCAGAGCCTGTTTTTCAGGTTCCTAAGTCAACATCCGCCATGCAAGTACGGTGACTAAGTCCAAAGTCCAAGAGCAACAGATGGTTAAATAGATTCTTCACGGGAACCTCCACGATCGTAAAAAAATATTTACCAACCTTGTTTGTTTGTCATGTTATGTGTCGCTGCCTATGGTTTGTTCTATAACACTGGTTGTTTTTCTCTCCGCCTTTATGTTGTACACTTGTGGCAGACATGTTTTTAAAGAACAGACATTGATAAATTACGTAATACAGTGTCTTCAATAAATTGCAAATGAAAGTTTAACTAATCGTTATAAAATTATTCACCATCAAATCAAGAAGTGATTGTCACTGTCCACTTGTCCACTTATTTTGCACGATTTTTTTCCACAGTTACCAATGTAAAATTATACAGAACGAAATAGGTAGGGGCAACCTTATGGAAAAGTGAGAACGGCTCCCACGAAATACAGAAAACCCCATCAAGATAATTTTCATCAAAGGATTAGGTTAATTGGTTGAATGGTTACTTTTTTATATTTAGGTTTAATTTTATTATGTTACTTTAAAGTTTAGATGACTATAATTATTTGTCAGAAGTTGGTTATTGTTTTGATTTTTAGCGTATTTCCGATAGGGAGGAAGCTATTACCGTAGGTCTCATGGTAAGACCTAAGCCTGGACCATGTTACTTTTTCGTTTTGAGGTGCCCAGAGTCCAAAAATAATAGTCATTACAATTATAACGCTTAAACCCCGATTTTTAACCGATTTAAGACAAATTTGAACCTGTATATCACCCTTTTCGCATAGTCCGATAATTCCAATCTACATAACTAGTGGACATAGACCTAGTCCCACACCTTTATGTCAAGTTTGATTAAAATCGGACGTTTCGTTAAGAGGTTTACCGGCTTCACGGAATTCAAGTACATATGTATATAATTGTCTTAAGTAAGTAAGTCTTAATTAATAAGTGTCTTAATAAGTAAAAAAAAAAAAAAAAAAAAAAAAAATGGCAGGCAACCAAACTCTTTACGTAAAAAAAAAAACTATAAATTTTTAGTTTTACTATTTATTACGGTCCAGTTTGTGATACTGTACATAACTCAGGATTCTGAGAAGTTTAAAATTATGTGTCAAAAGCCCAAGAGGTTTTTTGTAAAATTTTCCTTCGACAAAGTTTCAAAAAATTCTTCAAAATCTTTTATAAGCATGGAAAATAAACGTAAAGCTCAAATAGGTAAATGCTCTTTTCAAATTTACAAAATAAATGGATCTACTTTTGTACGAAATATTAATCTATTTGGGTTTTAATTTGACAAAATATATTACAATCCCAACGAAAATAAATATTTAAAGCTATGATAGACCTAAAGATTTATTGTACTTCCTTTTCAAAAAGAAATTTAACTCCCTTTGTGTATTAAAAAGCTTTTTGTGTTGCATAAAAAACGAACACTTAAAATAGCACAATAGAAAATAACAGTTTCATTTTTGCTGATTTGACGTACTTGATGACTTTACTAAAGAGACAGGAGACTTGTGGTAAGATACTTTACAACGTTTAAAAGTGTATAACGCAACCACAAGTTTGGCTCGACGAGTAACAATTTATATGTACACGATGTTCAATGCGTTTAGCCTAAGTGGGTTTGAAAGCAGATGGGGCTTGGTACAGGTACGCGTTTATATTCCTGTCAATACAAAATACTAAATTATCTTCGAGCGTATTTATACGTATGTGCCCTACGCTTTAAATTTTCTGTCAACTTTCTCCATGTAAAATTTTAATACCACACTAAGATGATTTTAAATTAACTTCTTCTTTTTATATCTTGTGTTTGGATGTAACAATAGAACAGAATAAAGTAACAGTTTAAAATACTAAAGATTAAATACTTGGAACTGCCAACAAGAGTTTGCCTAATAGAATTGTATTGAACAAATTCCCACCAAAACAAAACAATTAATCAAATAATTTAAAATGAGAAATTAATAAGAAATGTATTAAAAACAGCCTAAGTAGACCTGTTAAATATCGATTTCCCCTCGTTATTAATAGCAATGTTTCATGTATATTTTTTTAGAAGAAACATATGACAACAAATCTAATCATGTATAATATTTCTAATTATTAAAGTTAAAATTTATTAAAATTTCTTAATATGAAGCAATGAGCTTTATTTAAAACACCTAGGCTAATGAAATAAAACATTCATTCACATTCAAGCTACAACATTACAATAATGAAGAATTTACAAAATAAATATTTTTTTCTGAACACTATTTACTTTAAACTATCAGTACAAATTATGGTAAATATTGATTCTCATTCTAAGGAATGAGACACGCAAGGGAGTAAATTATCTTCCAATCCGTAATAATAAGGGATCAAAACCTATGTTTTGATCCCACACAATTTATAGATTATTTATTTTTAACACTTATTTAAACGCGTAGTTTGTAAAATAATTGACGTTGTATTGCAACTTAATATTAAAATGCTACTTATCGATGCTGATTTGGATTAGTTAACAAAAAAATGCAATAAAAATGTTTTAGATTCGTATAATAAAAAATAACAATTTTTTTGGTGCCCCTTTTTTGCTGTTAGTCTGTGGTATTAATCATAAAAAAATCTTTAAATAAGATTAAAAGAGACAAATTAGAGTTTTTACAAAAATATTGTTGAAAAATCTCAAAATACGTTGTAATCAAAATTCAATTAAGGCTTACTAAATCATTATCTACCAACTTCCAATAGGATTGGCCAGTTAATTATTGGGTAGTAAACGTTACATAGTCGATTCAGGGTAGGCATTAGATAATTGCCTATTAACGTATCATCGAACCAAGGACAGAAGGTCTGACCTATCGCACCTGTCATTTGAGAGATTATATCAAACATCCATTACCTCTGGCCTTCATTACCTCCATGCTTGTCCAATATTAAGGGAGGATTACAAATTTGTTTAAACAAGTTTTATTTTATATGTTGAGTAATAGTGTAATTTAGTTATTTATAATATCTTTATATAAAAAGTCAGGCATGAAGTTTTCCTTTCTTTTCCTCAGCTGTGTTTATTGTAAGACAAATCCATATATATTGCTACGCATATATCCTGTAGATGAGCAGAAACCCATTATAAATCACATCGGCCCTCAAGGGTACCGATTATAGACTTTCAAATTTCCAATGTTAATCTTATAGGAAAATGGTTTTGATTAAATTATTAGGCAGCTATTGTAATAACAAATGTTATCAAATCAGGAGGAACAGATGTTTCAATTATAAAATTTTTTATATTAATTGTTTAAAGATCAATGAATGTAATTCGGCGAAAATTGAGTGGATTATTAAATAGATTGGTGATGTTCCAGAATATAATAGTTTGTCTTGTCTTCAAATGAAAAATGTAAAAAATCGATATTAGTTTGAAACACTTTACCCTAAATAGTATATTTTTTTCTAATTTAATATTTTATTACGTTCTCATGCCCAAATACGAGATAAATAGAACAAAAAAGGTGTTTGTAGTACGGTATTTCAATATCTGTAGATATAAATGTTTGTGTCACAAAAGAGATAACTTTCAACGCAGCTTTTATGAAGTTGGTTTTCCAATCTATTTCCATCATACGACATGTAGCAATACTTGTTTTAAAATTGAGAAAAAAATGAAATGTTTCTCTTAAAAGTTAAAAAAAACCTATGTAATGAAATTTCTAATCCCTCACAGGGTTAAAATCACAATTTTAAAATATACATAACATATTTAATATATTTAAAAATAATTCTTATATTTGATAATTGAAACTTTGTAGCCGTTATCTTGCTAAAATATAATTATCTTAATATCACGTTCACCATGATGGGTAGTATTAGTTAAATTTTGTTGTATAAAGCTTTATATTTTTTTAAAAACACATAAAAAGTAACATTAATAATACATAGTTTATAACACTTTACAGAACAAACCGATGTTTTACAGATAATAAATAATGTATGGCTTGTGGTTCGGTGATGATTTGTAGTGCAGAGTGCTAACTGTTTATTGGATGACACTTAACTTTGGCTCGTAAATTTCCAAAACGAGGTTTCCATTACTGCAATGTGTTTTTGACAAAGTGCATTCATTATGGATATTGCAGAATGTGAGTTTTCCCACAATTTGCCGTTATGAAAGAAACAACTGTTTTTATAATATATAATTATTTGTAACAGGTGATAATTGAACTATAAATGGTATCTAGATTTGTTTTGTCAATAATTACTTCACATTTTTTTGGTACTTAAAGTGTACAATTAGAAATAAAATTTTAACTTGTTTGTATAAAATATATCTACTTTTAAATATCAATTTCAATCCCTTTTTTATATCATCGAAGGTAATTATAAAAATTCAGGACCTACTTTGTAATTATAAATTGTTGTTCCCCAATTTCCAAATACAAACTAAAAAAAAACATTTTTGGATAGCCATCTTTTTTCATATTTTTTAAACAATATAAGCATATAAATAAATGGTAAATAACATATCTATAGAAGCTGTTAAGATATTTTCTTATGAAATTCAATTGATTTATAATACAGGGTGTCTTTAAATCCGTAATAAAACTTCATAAAATGGCTTACTCGATCAAAATAAGCACAAAATGTCATATTATTTATGTCCTAATGTGCATATTCACCCAGATATCCGCCATCTTGTTTTCTGCAGTTACACATTTTTATTACAGAGAAATTGATATTTGGCATCGAACTTAATAGAACCAATATCTATCTCCACAATAAAATTGATTTATCTGCGATGTACATTTTCAAAATGACGGCCTTTAAAACGTTTAAACTCAAACATCTTTAAATAAGCAATTTTATCAAAATTTTACGAGTCACAAAAATGTTTTATGAAAAACTTTATTTTCTAACCAATGATAACAAATTGTTGTGATTTTTCTATTAAAATAACCTTGATTTGCAAGAGTTGTAATGCAAAATCAATATTCTCTGGTTGTATATTTTGAAAATATACATCGCAGAAAAATTATTTTATTGTGGAGATGGACGGACATTGGGGTTATAAAGGTCCCATGCCATGAAGTTTCCACATCAATCCGTCACTGAAATAAAAATTATTAAGTGAAAAAAACAAATGGCGGATATCTGGATAAATATTTTTTGCTTATTTCGACCCAGTCAGCTATATTATGAACTTTGGTGACAGACTTTAAAGACTCACTATATATTGAAATGTAATAATTTTTATTATTTCCTTTTGAATGATAAAAACATCTATATATATATATATATAATACGTGATGCCCTTTTTTTTAACACTACTCCTCCCTTATTTCTGGACCAATTTTAAAGTTTGAGGTGTCAAAAGAATGGTCTCAGTTCGTAGTTTACAGTAGTTCGGCTACTGAGGATTGCGTGGGTAAATATACAGGGTGAGTCTCTACTGACTACATTAATTTTAACTGTTGATTCTACTTATCAAAAGGAACAAAAAAATGTACATAACCCAATATTGGACTTAAACCGTTTAGCTGCAATGGCGTATTTTGTGATTTTTTTAAATTACACGACTTGCTTCTATTAGTTTGGTCGTAAAACCCAAAATAATGTATTTAGGACATAGGGAGTGATACCATTTGAAACGGCGTTAAATTTCCTATAAATTAAACGTAGTACCTTGATAATAACACCTTATACAACGTTTTTGAAATAGCTTAAAGTTAAAAAAACATGTTTCCAGACTTTTTTCTAAACTTTAAGGCATAATTAAACCAGTAAAATTGTTCGTATTTTTATGTTCAGTTACTTAAAAAACTTTCTTATTTATTCATCTTTAAAATGATGTATAAATATTAAGGGGTCATATGTGGAAAAAAGTAAGAAATTCCTAAAAATGTTGTCAAGGTACAGTATTAGGAATTCATCGTACTATTTCTCACCAATACCAATTACTGCATCTGTAATATTTTTTACCAGCTGAATATGTTGATTGAATCAGCTGATTGTTGACCAAAATTGTTGTGATCTACTGTTTTATTATTATTAGTATTTTAGAAAAATAAATACAAAATTTTTTCAGGATTAGTTTTATTACATGTTTTACTGATACAGCAAATAGGAAAAAAATAACTAGTAAATATTATTATTTAAACTCTAAATATTGTTTTTATTAAATTTATTACAAACTGGACTAAATCATTAGTTAAAGTTAGACGAAAAACGTACATGATATACTGATCTGAGCCGGCATCATCATTTAAGAAGATTTTCAAAATGTCAACCGTTTACTCTGATACACATGCGAAGCCTTTTCTGAATTCCCTAACAGTCGCCTTCAAGTTCAGTTCATCCCGTAACAGTTCAGAGGCGGTCAAAATCCTATTCCTTAACTCATCTACATTTTGAACTGGTGTGCGATAAACATGGGGTTTTTGTGGGGTTTGGACCGTTCCCCGTCAAAACGTTAAAAAATGCCTCTGGCGTAGATAGACACAAAATAAAATAAAATAAAACATTTTGCTTCAGGTGACCCCAAACATAGTAGTCGAGGGGTGTGAGGTCTGGAGACCGTGGGGGCCAAGCAATTGTCCCTCCTCTTCCAATCCACATGTCAAAAGTATCACTGATGTGCTGGCGGACCTCGACGTTGAAGTGTGGGGGTGCGCCATAAGCTTGGAAGACAATGCGCTGACGCAAATCCAACGGCAAGTCTTGAAGAAGCTCCGGTAAGGTTTCAGTTAGAAAATTCAAGTATTGAGCACCATTTAAAGCTGATGGTAGGTCCAGGTAAGGTCCTATGAGCCGGCTTCCAATGAGTCCCATCCAAACGTTTACTTTGAACCGTACTTGATTGTAAGATTCATATACCAGGTGAGGATTTTCTGCAGCATAGCAATGTTCGTTGTGAATGTTAAAAACACCATCACGAGTGAATGTTGATTCATCTGTCCATAAAATGGTCTTAAGGAAATCGCGACGATCACACTGACGAATCAAGCGGCAAAACTGAAGTCTTAGTGGAGGATCTCTTGGTTCTAGGGCTTGCACTCGAATAAAATAATATGGGTGCAGTTTTTCTTTACGTATAAGTCTACTTACATATGATTGGGAAACCCCAAACTCACGAGAAACTGCTCTTGTACTTGTTCGTGGGTCTCTTACAAAGCGATTAATAACAGCTTCTTCAAGCCCTACATCTTAAATAACATTCCCAACCAAACGATTATTGGAAGGAAACTTTCCACATTCACGCAAACAGCGATGAACGTTGACAAAGGTTCGTTCATTCGGAAGCCTTCTGTTCGGATAGCGGCGATGGTACTCACGGCGGCTTTCGGGTGCATTATAGTCACAGAACCCGTAAACCACAATAATATCAACATATTCTTCGTTGGAAAACGACATGACAACTCAGAACAACAATGATATCTATCACTAACTGCATAAGATTCGTTTTAATTGTTGTTCTAAAATGCAAAGAAAATAAACAAATATTTGTATAATACAACAATAAAAAAATCAGCTGATTATAAAGATTTTGGTTAACAATCAGCTGATTTAATCAACATATTCAGCTGGTAAAAAATATTACAGATGCAGTAATTGGTATTGGTGAGAACTAGTACGATGAATTCCTAATACTGTACCTTGACGACATTTTTAGGAATTTCTTACTTTTTTCCACATATGACCCCTTAATATTTATACATCATTATAAAGATGGATAAATAAGGAAGTTTTTTTACTGGGTTAATTTAGCCTTAAATTTTAGACAAAAAAATTCTGAAAAAATGTTTTTTTAACTTTTAAGCTATTTCAAAAACGTTGTAAAAGGTGTCATTATTTAGGTACTATGTTTAATTTATAGGGAATTTAACGCCGTTTCAAATGGTATCACTCCCTACGTCCTAAATGCATTATTTTGGGTTTTACGACCAAACTAATAGAAACAAGTCGTGTAATTTAAAAAAATCACAAAATACGCCATTGCAACTAAACGGTTGAAGTCCATTATGGGGTTATATAAGTAGAATCAACAGTTAAAATTAATGTAGTCAGTAGAGACTCACCCTGTATATAAATGAACGTATTATGAGACCAATGGGGAGATAGTAAAGAAAACATGGGTTAGTCATAGTAATATATTTATGATTCAAAAATATTTTGAACATGTCTAAAAATACCAACGTTAAAATTAAAACGTAGTACAAGTTTCCAATGACTATCAGAACCCAACGAAATGTTTGTTCTCTCAAGCAAAGTAGAACCAACCTTTTTAATGTTGTAATCTTAAATTGAGCGATAACAGTTTTTTCAAGGCAAAGCTCCTTCTCTAGAACATAAGTAATATCTAAAGTGATTCCTAATTTGCTTTCATTACATCAGTTATACCCTCTTGATCCAATGTATGGAACACTATAAAATAATCGTGACAGTGTGTCTTCGAATTTGCACCCGACTTGTTACCTATCAAAGTTATGAAGCAAGCTACACGTTTGTAAGCAAATTTGTTGGCAAACAGGTGTATATCTACCGAATCAACATTCTATATAACACCTAGCTCTTGAAAGCCTATAGGTGAAGTCTCTTTCTTCCCAAGTAATATTTTTTCCAGGGTATGGTCTCATGATGTCTTCGCACATTGCAAATGCTTCATCTGCCACAAACACACATGGCAAATGTACTTTTGACGGGTCATTCTGTATGTACACAGGCATAATTTTGTTGTACATGTTTTTCCCAAAATTTGTTGCTTTGAATATGTTGGTATCACCCTCCCGGCCATCAATAAACGTAAACGATCCGTCAATACGTTCAAGAAACTATCTGACATCAATAATCTAAAATAGTATTTACCGTCAACAACAGCCATAAGAATAATTGAGAAAGACATTTTGTCGTTGAAAAAAACTCGCTACAAGTACCACATCGTTTCACCACACGTATGTGTTTCCTGTCTATCGTGCCTACAAAAATAGGAAAGTTCGTTCTTTTCTCAGAATCGTCACTAATTCTCCTCCACTATAGGCTCTGTCACGTATTCTTCTTTAAGTGTGCTCTAGATATTTGACCATATTTCTCGAATAATTCTGGAAATATTTGAGCGTCCAAGTAGAAACTCAAAGTGTAGAGAGCCAATGGAGTTTCCAGTCTCCAAATACCCGTGAAAATAATTTAAATTACGAGTAGTTATGAATGTGCGGTTTTGTTTGATTAACAATATCGATTTGTTGTTATTTCGTTACCAAAAAAGCAATCCATCAGGCCAATGGCTAATGTTAACAAATTACAAATTTTAAACTTAATTTGATACCAAATTCGATTTTTCCTTGGGCTGTGGCTGTTTCGAAACTTATTTTTGGGCCGTAACACTCTTAAATGCCAAGTTTAATCAAAATCTACCCGCTAGATTTCGAGATCGTGGAACACACATCCCTTCAGACAGTGCTTGTATTATAGTATAGGATTTAATAATACACTCATTATAATTTGTTCAAGGTTATGCATATGGAAGTAAATTTTTAGGAATTACTTTTAAATTGAAAAAAAAAATGGTATATTAAGAATTGAGTATATATTAAGCCCTGAGATAATGGGTCTTTAGCACCAAGATACAAATGAAAGGAAATGACAAAGGAAAAAATTAAACCCCCAAAACGTCAATTGGTCAGATATTTATTTGTAAAATTGGTTTAATTATCCATGTGACCACATGTAAACAAAACCGTCCCTTCATTCATTGTCGTCGTCCATCATGTTACCAACAGCAGCACTTATAGCGCCTCCCCCAAACTGAGACCAGACACCGGTCAGCTGCAAGCACAGCAACTGGAACAAAAGAAAACTTTGTAGGCCTACATAATAAGACGGTCATTGTTCTCTGGCAACTTGTGACTGAATTGGCATCCACATGTTATTTTATTTTTTTTTTCAAATAAAATGTGCTTCAGTATGTATACGTGTGTAGACTGAGTAAACTACTGAGTAGTACTGAGTTATTGCGATTTATCTTCATAAAAACATTGATTTTGCTGTTAAAATGGCCTTATTTGCATTAAATTCAATGCAAAATCCGCGTTTTTATGAAGAAAAATCGCAATAACTCCGTTATTTGTTGTTAGATCCTTACAAACTTGGCACTATTGGTTAGGTAATTTAATTTGGCAACTTTTTTGTGTCTTGTAAAATTTTTATAAAATTTACCGATTCTGAGATATTTGTGTTTGAAAATTTAAAATGGCCGCCATTTTGAAAATATACAACGGAAAAAATTTATTTTTTTCTTGGGAATGTACATTGGTATGATAAAGATTTATACCAAATATGATCTGAATACAACCATCCGTTACGGAAATAAAAATTATTATGTGTAAAAAACAAAATGGCGGCTGTGTGAGTAACTTAAGACTTTCGGACAATTTAAATATGATATTTAGATATGTTTTTAACCCAGGAACAATGCCCTAAAATATTGGTAGGGAGTTCTGAAACACCCTTATAAGTAGTCTAATCTATGTGATCAATCAATAGCTTTTTTTTAGAGTCATGAAACTAATTGAGTTGACGAATTGAGAAATGCCAACGAAATTTTTTCTACCTTACTATATTTAAGTATAGTTATTTTTTAAAGGCATTCAAAATTGTACCATTAGTTTACAAAAACACCGTATTAAATGTTTTATTGACCCTGATAACCAGGGGAAATCTAAATTTATTTATTTAGCATAATTTTTCTATTTATCTTAAATAGCAAGATGAATGGACAGCCACATTTTATTTTTTTCTTAAGGATTTATTCTTCATTAAAAATATTGTTTTGATTAGTCGTTTGTGTAGAACAGACCAAGATCGGAAAAATTAACTAGTTTTGACATTGTGGCATGGAAAATAAACAGAAGTTAAAAGGTAGAAACGTGTTTCTTTTCACCACATTTTACGGAGTTCAAATGAGTAAAATAAGTTAAATATTATTTTAAACACTATTGACTTTAGAAGTTTTATTTTATTCAAAGTTTTCAAAGTGTTTTTCTTTTTTTTAAGGAATACCGCTGTTACGATAGTAGTCACAGTGAAACCTAAGACTGGGACTATACTACTTTTTAGTTTGGAGAATCCTATAAGACAAAAACACAGTTAGTTCTGTGTATTCATAACTGTGTGCCCCAGAACAAAATAACTTTTGAACGAAACCTCCGATTTTTGATTAAATTAGGTACAGAGTTGTATCATCATCATCGACTTAAAGTGAGTTTAAAAACCAGAATAATCGGAACTTGGGAACGGGGTTTTATGAAATTTAAAGAGGGTAAAAAATGTGATTTTTTTATCTTAGCTTTTAAAATCTCCAAATTTCAACATAAACCATTTTAAAAAGCTAAAAAATAAACAATAATTAACATTTTTGATTTTTTTAATTATGAAAAACATCAAATAAATTTTTTCTGATATTCTTATAATAAATTAACGAAAACTTCTACCTTACTTGTTAATTGACATAATATATTGATAAAAATTGGTGTATACTTTCTCTAGGAAGTTTTCAACTTATATTTGCTTATAAAGCCCATATGTCGGCAAACCTAAATTCATACCCCATTGGTTTTTACGAAGTAATAGAGAAAATATAACGAAATTCCATTAAAAAATTGCCGAGGATGGAGGTATGATGCAACAGGGGTATTTATAAGTTTTCTTTTCAGGTAATGTTTTTCCTACGTGTTCACTCCGAGACATGTGGCCGAGGACCAAGCTTTAAATAATTTGCCACAGTCATTCTACAGCACGTCCGATACGCGGGAAAACACACTGCGTGTGGCATAAATACACATAAGTGTGTAGGCGTTAAATACAACTGTGACGGGGGGTATTGTAAATAGCAATAGTTACTACAATGAAAACAACTAATAATATTTGAAGTACACACAAATAACCATTGTGTTGAAAAACATCTACTTGTAAGGTATTCCGCATTTTAACGTTCGTTAAAGTTCATAAAAATCTTCTGTCAATACCAGGACTACATAACATAAAAATTTCAATGGTAAATGTTAAAGTTGTGTCAACTCAGAACTTTACGTATATATTTTATAAAAACTATGCTATTAATATCCCGGTATAGACCTCCATTAAAGTTTTTTTTATATATATATTAAAAGCATCCTCTTTGAAAAGTTCCTTATTGTGGTATCCTTAAAGTGGCTATTATTGGCTGTAGTATTTTGAACCTTTCAATCAAAGTTAAAATTTAATTACGCTATCGAAAAAGCATATAACATGTAAGACTTTAAGGTTTCTTAATTTACTTAAGAATATTTTAAGAACATTTTTAATTACACTTGTATCACTTCTCTAATTTGTCGTTGCTCGAGTCTAAGTAGAATATAATTTATCTAGTAAAATAAATGAGACAGAATTTGTGAGGGGAAATCCCCTGTAATTAAGTCACACATTATAAGATTAGGGATTATAGGCAGTTTTCAGCTACTAAACTAGCATAATGTTATGAAATAAAAATAATTAGGACTTTGGAAAACATACAAAAATATTACAGTAACGTTCTGTATGCTGTATGTCACACCTGCCTTAGTACAATAAAAATAAAAGAAACGACTTTCCATATATTTCTCAAGGGATTAACGACTATATGCGGAAAGTATTAGATTCATATAAAGTGCTACAATAACCCGAACTACATCTAAAGATTAAATTTTTTTCTTGACATGTTTCTTACCCTCATAAACATGTCAATATAACAAATGAAATTTGAACGTCATGGCACAAGTATTCTCATCATCATACACAATTGTTTTTGTATAGAATACTTCAAGTCTTTTTACATAGCCCATCCTAGTATACAGTAGATATACTGCATAAGAGATATTTGAATAGGTAGATAGAACTATTAAAATAAATCTTGTATGTATATATTCCTTTTCAAAATTTTTTTAATGAAAAAGCTCAATATATCAATGCTGAAAGTAAGTATATTTCGTTATAAATATAGAAAAAATTATACATATTACTCATACCTAAACACTTCATGGATGTTCATGAAATATTCTTCAGCTGATAATTTCTAAAGTATTTAAAAAATGTATAGGGATTTTTAGTTCGATAAGTTTTTTAGATAATGCGCACACACCTTATATAAAAGACAAACGAAAAACATTGTATTATTTATTGTTTGATCTTCCCTAATTTATATGAATAAATATATTTTTTTTATTAAAAACTCGTTTTAAAGTATGATAATGCTCAAGATGTAGATACGAGTTTTTCGTATATTAAAAACATTATCGTTCGAATATTGTATTTGTAAGTCCCTTTAAATAGTAAAGCTAAATTGCAATACCGATAAAGATAACAGAACAAAAATTCTTAGATGTAAATGCTTTATTTTAAAAATTTCAAACGAAAAGAATTTGGTAGATAAATTTTTTATACGAATAAAAATTGTACACCGTATAAACGCTGATGATTATGTCCCATATTCTACCGTTGCTCCAAATCTAGCGTCCATAAATTAATATGGATCCGTCGAGTAATAAGGTTATGAAGGTATGTCGCACTCTAAAATGTTTGAATTTGCTCAGCATTAACATTTATTTATAATATGATAATACCCTAATGACACAAATGTAAATAATCTGTAAATATTATCAAGCTTATTGTTGACAATGTTAATTTTCAATGTCGAGGAAAAATAATTGTGGCAATATTAAAATTTAAATATCCTCTGGTTATGAATATTTCAAGTTGGGAGTTCGCATATTCTACAAGCCCAGCACTGTTGGCCGCGTCGGGTAATCCTACACAAATTGCCGTCTCCCGCATTACTGTGAGCTGCATGTTAAAGCGGCCGCGGGGGGTTCAATTACAAAATGAGACTTTCCATATTTCTTTGACGGATTTCTAAATATAGCTGCAAATGCTCAAAGAGTTTTTCGGAGCCAAAATGTTTATTCTAATTAAGCAAAAACATTTTAAGGAGTGATAACTGATTGTTTATTAATCTATTTAGTTTCGTTTTGTATCATGCAAAGTTTTTACGGTACACAAAACTATTTTATTTTCAGAACAAAAATAGATAGACAATGTTTTTCACAAAGTATCGTTGTGAAGAATAACAAAAAGTGAATTGTAAACTAAAAAAACCCTAAAAAAACCTAAATTACAAAATATACACCTGACTATATTTGCGCCAAGGGCAAAATATTACTTCACGAAGTAAGTATTATATACCGGGTGTTAAAAAAAACTAACAGATTTTAATCAATAATAAAATCTGTACTAAGTGGCCTTACTACACTTATAGATTTTCTTAATTTTAATTCAGTAAACTTTCAAGGTTTTATAGTGTACACGTAGGAATTTATAGTCTACACTTGGTAGATCTGTAAACTTTGTGGTATGTAAACAAGTTTCTGTTTGCTTCAATGCAATGGCAACAACGTACAATTATATTTCAATACACCGTACATTTAATTGGCCACCTCGAAGCCCAGATTTAACCCCTCTGGACTTTTTATTTTGAGAAAACGTAAAAATTTTACTGTATGGTGTGGATTCGTAACATGACAGTCACAG
Organism: Neoaliturus tenellus; assembly: GCA_030545055.2. NCBI lineage: Eukaryota > Metazoa > Arthropoda > Insecta > Hemiptera > Cicadellidae > Neoaliturus > Neoaliturus tenellus. The sequence goes on from CM061531.1 coordinate 25,308,239, forward strand.
CTGACATGTTGGCGAAGAACTGGTACTTCGTCTCGATCTTTGTAGAACCACCAATGGTGGGCACCGAGACCGAGGTGCACGCAATTGAGGCACGCACCGAGGTGTACGTGTTAAACCAAAACCATAAGAATATATTTCTCACAAAGTATATTCACAACTGTCATATTTTGTATATTTCACCATCAAAACAGTTTTGAAAATATCAAGTTTCTTGTGATGTGAGATATTGAGGAAAACCCGATTACGCCATCTCCGGGGCGGCTGAAGGATCTTTTTTTTTTAAGAGGGAGAGGCGGAAAAATGCATTACGCACACAGGTGGCCAGCCTGTAGTGTGGGGCTCCCTTGAAAACGGGTTTACCCACTAAAAAACCTCCTCTACTCTTTAGGAATCTAACCTGGAATTGTTTGTCACATTACGTCAGGCTAGGCCTAAATTTGGCTTACGCCCGTGGGGCTCGCTCCTTATCCAGCCGCTCGATCAAGGGATCTGGGCCACTTCGCGGTCCAGATCGGTTTTCTTTTCCAGGAGGATGCCCCGGACGAACTGTAACAAACAATCCCAGTTGCCCTCATCCTCCAAAATCTTTTGGCAGACCGAGTCCACCGAAAATGCACCAAAGATTTGTGTGGCCTCCAGGCGGGGCCCTTCCCAACGGGGACAGCGGAAGAATGTGTGTTCCGCATCGTCGGGAACACCCGGGCAATAAATGCAGTCCGGTGAACCGGTCTTTCCCATCCGGTTCAGGTACGACCGAAAATAGCCGTGACCTGTCAAAAATTGGGTGAGGTAGTAGTCCACCTCCCCATGCCGCCGTTCCACCCATGGTTGGACCTGCTTGATAAGTCGCGCAGTCCATCGTCCTCGGGTGTCGTGCTCCCAGCTGTGTTGCCACTGCTGGAAGGTTCGGGAGCGCTCTTCTGTTCTTGCCGTGTCCTTGCCGATCTCGCCTTGTCTCTGATAAATCGCTTTCCTCTCCCCTGCCAAGAGCTTGACAGGGATGACTCCGGCGACCACCAGGACGGCAGGCTCGGACACTGTCCGGTAGGCGGAACACACCCGGAGCGCAGCTTGACGCTGAACCCGGGCGAGTCGCAACCTGTAGCACTCCTTATCTAGAGCGCCTGCCCACACCTCTGCCCCGTAAAGGAGCACGGACTGGACCGCGGACATCAACAGACGTCTTCTGCTGGATCGGGGACCCCCGACATTGGCCATCAGCCTACTAAGGTAAGTGACTACCTTAGCGGCCTTGTCCGCCGTACGGAAGATCTGATCCCTCCAGCTTAACTTGGTGTCCACCATAACCCCGAGGTATTTGGCGGCACGAGTTGATGTGACCACCTCCCTTCCCACTCGGAGTGGCACGACGGTGTCGATCCTCTTCTTCGTGAGGATCACAATCTCCGTCTTACTGAGAGCAAGCGAGAGACCGTGATCTGACATCCAGGTGTTGACCACACGCATGACTCGGTTCAACTTTAGTTGGGCCGCTATGAGAGCTGCGACGTCATCGGCGTACCCAACCAAAGTGGTTTCCTCAGGCATCTCGGACCTCAGGAGGCTGTCATAGGCAACGTTCCAGAGATCCGGGCCGAGTATTGAACCTTGTGCGGCACCAGAAGTGACTTCCACCGTCCGCGTTCCGTCCCTCGTGTCATAAATCATGCTTCGAGAGCGTAGATAATCCTCGATGAGCCGCAACAGATATGCAGGAATACGAAAGGTGTTGCGAAGCGCATCCAACATATCGACCCACCTCGCCGAGTTGAAGGCATTCTTGACATCAAGCGTAACAAGAAGCACTACTCGGCGGGAGAAATGGTTGTGGCTCTCGGCTCTCTCCACAGCTCTCTGAACTTCGGTGACAGCGTCGATCGTTGACCGTCCCTTTCTGAAGCCGTACTGACGGGGGCATAAGTCCCCGGCAGCTTCCACGGCAGAAGTCAGGCGGGAACGGATCAGCTTCTCGAACAGCTTCCCAGCCGTGTCCAACATGCAGAGAGGCCTGTGGGACGACGGCAGCTCGGGATCACCTTTGCCCTTGCTGATCAGTACAAGCCTGGCTGTTTTCCAGGGAGCCAGAAACACCCCTTCTACTAAACAGGCATTGTACATTCTCAACAACAAGTCAGCTTTGATTGAAAATACTTTCTTTAAAGCCTCACTGGGAATCCCGTCCGGGCCAGGAGCCTTGTTGCTCTTCAGGGAGAGAACGGAGGTTTCCAGCTCCTCGAAGGTGAAGAATGGAATGTCCTCTACCCGTCCGAAGTCAACCGGCGGTCGCTTTGGATGTTCAGGAAACAACGAAGCGACGATCCTCCCCATGGTGGCGCCCTCCATGATAGAAGGTGGAGAGCGGGCGCCGAGTTTCTGTGTTACAAGTTTGTAACCCAGGCCCCACGGGTCGGAGTCAACGTCGTCACGAAGTCTCCTCCAGCTATTCGCCTTGCTCCTGTTGATCGCCTGGCGGAGAGATTTTCTCGCAGCTTTATAGGCCTCCGACTTACGAACTCTGTTTTCGGGAATTCTCGCTCTTGTGGCGGCTCGTCTAGTTCTAAAACATGTTCTTCTGAGTTCCGCAATCTCTTCAGTCCACCAGTAAACGGGTTGTTTGTCGCGTCGGGGTTTCCTTCGCGGCATAGACTGGTCGCAGGCCGAGACGATCAGTTCCATCGTGGATGTTACTAGTGCCTCGGCCCCAGCCTCACCAGGATTCCCCTGCGCTCCCCGAGAGATGGCTTCGGTGAACTTGACCACGTCCAGTTTGTTGGTGTTCCACCGGCGTGGCCCTTCCCGAGATGCGGAAACACGACGATTTGCCTGATCATGCAGGTCAAAAACGACGTATTGGTGGTCGCTACCCATGTAGTCCTCCACAACCCTCCAGCCAGAGATCCTTGGAAGGAGCGACTCAGACGCAAAGGTGACGTCGGGGATCGTGCCTCTCTGCCCGGGGCGCCGAAAAGTAGGTGTGTCGCCCTGGTTAAGGACGACAAGACCGGCCCTGGCGATGAAATCCAGGATGTATTTCCCCCGGGAGCTGGTAGAAGGCATTCCCCACTCGACGGCCCTGGCGTTGAAATCGCCACCAATGACGACATGCCCGGTGGTGCCGAGAACGCACTCCTCTAGACTATCTTAGTCCAGGCTCTGAACAGGTTGAGCATGCACTAAAAGTCTAACGAAATTTGACTTTTGATTATTGTTGGGAACATTTAGTAGATGCAAAAAATCGATGTTGTCACATTTCCAGAGTGGGCACAACACGGGGGACGCCCCCTAGAGGAAGTTGAAGAGGGAACTGTATTGGCCTATGTCATGTTATATGTCATTTTAAAGGTCTTTGAATGTAGATTAAAATGCCACAAACCCGATCTCTAAAGGTCGAATATAACGCGAGTTATTGCGTTTTGAAATTTCGGTAAAATTCTTTTACGCAAAATTTGACTGGCTGCCATTTCTGGCTCAGACGTTCATTTGATGTCGAGCTGGCAACATTGTTTTCAACTCTATTTAAATTCTATCTATCTCCTCTTTATAAATATCCTAAAAATCAAGTTAAATGTTTCATTTTAAGTCTTCATTTGCCGTCTTCAATTGCTGTCCGAAATATTATGATTGCAGTAGGATTTTCAGCCCGATTGGGGACAACCCATGAAATCTTTTATGAAATATTTAACGTGAGCTTTAGGATAATGTTTAACAGAAAGCAATGCCGCAAAGCCGACCTTAAATTAACGCTCGAGTCAGAAATGGCAGGTAGTCAAACTTTGCATAAAAAGCATTTTGCCGAAATTTCAAAACGCAATAACTCGCGTTATATTCGACCTTTGGAGATCGGGTTTGTGGCATTCTAATCTACATTCAAAGACCTTTAAAATGATATACAACACGACATAGGCCAATACAGTTTCCTCTACGACTTCCTTTAGAGGCCGTCCCCCGTGTTGTGCCCATTATGGAAATGTGGCAACATCGGTTTTTTACATCTACTAAATGTCCTCAACAATAATCCAAAGTCAAATTTTGTTAGACTTTCGTGCATGCTCAACCTGTTCAAAGCCTGGACTATCTATCTTGTCGCGGAAGTCCTGAACGGCCTCGTTGGGGGTGAGGTAGCAACTGAAGATAGTCACGTCCCTACACCGAACCCAGACGAATCCTCGGCCGCGCCCGTGACTCCGCACCAAGACATCCTGCGTATTACGTGCCCAAAATGCAGCAGTACCGAGGCTGTTGGAGATCCAAATGTTTGGGTCTCTGTCCCGATACTGTTCGCTGATAAGGAGCGCGTCAGCACCAAGTTCTCGGGCGAGCTGATCTAGAAGGTTATCAGCTCCCCAGGATCTGTGAAGGTTGGCCTGGAGGATGCGAATTACCGTCCGCTGCCTGTCTGTTTTCCTGTTATTAGTCCGCTAAAAAGCGGTTTACAGGAGCCTCATAATGGCGTACAAAAAATTTGCTCTTTTACAGTGAGCTAAACGCAAAAACTATGTCGGTCTTATATCTTTATTTTCGGACATTTGACTTATTAACTTAAACTATTTTAAAAGTAAATAATAAATAACTTTCCAGTGTATTACGCCAAAAATTAAGCTAAATGAAACATTATTGCCATAAATATACAACCAACATTGTTCCAGGCGTCTCATGGACGTCTGCGAGGGAGGGTAACCTGGGAGAGAGCCAGTGGAAATGTTTTGTGCTGCCATCTCTCCACGCCCTGCTATAGTGAGCTAGACACCAGACTTTGTTCTGCTATTATGAACGGATTTGCTGTGGTTAACACTACTCTAAACTGGACAAAGCCAGAAATCCGTGTACACAACCTAATAACATAGAATAATGGCGCTAATACTATTACTTTACGCCGCATTACATATTCTACCTCTAATATTACGCAGTTCTACTCTGATCCGTGACAAGGTTATTATTTAGCTAACGGCAAGAAAAACGGTTTCTAAATATTATACTAAAAATAAGTAGAATGGTTCTAGAATTCGATTTTTGGTTGTAGAGTAAACGGTAGTTTTCCCTTAGAAGATATCTCACGTTTTCAATCCAATCAGGTTATCTCACCCCCTGTATTATGCAAAAAACTTCAACAAAGTATGATTTTAAACATAGCCCCAAGTGATAGAGAAAAAAGTAAATCACCATTGAAAATAAACTCGGTTGTTCTAAATTGTGGAACACGCTCGCTGCAGTGTTGGGCTAATTTGAACACCTCATTTACATTATATGCCTTGCAACAGTCAGATGATAAATTATGGAACACCCATCGGCAGGTATGAAAGTCATCCTTTTTAGTTTCATTTTCATCACAACCAAACATTATTGTTTTTGTTCATTAGTTTCAAAAATATTGGATTTCCAAATCTAATGATCTTTTATTATTTTTTTTTTCCTATTAAAATTTGGCACATAGAGTATGGTGTATTGGACGATCATAAAAGGTCTTCAATCGAAATTAAACACTGTTAAAAAATAGATTTTACATAAAATATAAATTTTATGAGTCACGTCTTCACAAAATACAAAGTATGAAATACTATTTTAAAGTAGGATTGTTAATGATTGGTGTAGTCTACGTTTTGAATTTGGCCTTTAAAAGACTAACATTTTTGGGAAGGCCAGAGGCAAAGGAAAATCACCCAGTAAACAACAATCAACGTTGTAAAATATCGCCTCCAACCACGCTACAATTGAAACCACACCTTCCTTTGCCATCGCCTTCAAATACTACTTAAATTTATTAAATATTACTTAAATTTCAAAGTTAAATTTAAATAGCCTACTATGTACTAAATATGTTACATGTACTTTTTAATGTACCTTTTTTTAGTGAAATACTATTATACATTATAAAATAGGTTTGCTTATCCATTAGCGTGAATGTTATCCAGTAGCTTCGCTCGTTTCGTTTCCGTTTCCCTAATAGGTATTGAAATAATACCTCGTAATAGGTCGTTCAAGTTCTGAAAATATTCATTTGCTATATGTCATTTTAAAAATACATTATTACGAGTTACTTTTCATACGTCGTCATTATTTGGTTGTGATAAATGTTAATTTATCTAAAAAGAATTTTGCAAAATGAAAACAATACATGTTAGAGGATGAGGTTTTGTACTGAAAGTGAAAAATGTGGAAGTGTAAATACTCAGGCTTTGGTTTTTCTTCGGTAAGTATTAACACATACCGAATATTCCCAATTGTGAGATTGGGGTAGGTGGTTAAGTTATTAATGACGCTCTTGGTAAAAAAGTGACAACTATAATAGTTTATATATTTTTAGTGTATTTATTTAAATGGCGGTTATTTCAATACTGCGACCTTACGAAATGTAACTATGCACAAGAAATTACAAACTTAACTATAAAAACAACGATACCAAGACTATAATGTTCAAACAAACATAAATCTGAACTAATTCTATTTACTCCTCAAAACGTATGAAGCTACACGTAGAACAGTAACTTAATAACTGGAATACTCCAACCTTTACCCTACATCTGGTAGCAAAATCCAGTGAACTACCCACTTAAAAACTGACCTTTCACTTTCGGGCACAAGATAGGGATCGATTATCGTATTACATCAGCTACTTTGGCTTTTGCCTTTTAGGTCTCACTCCTAATCCAGCGGTTAATTTTTCCTAATATCTTAACACTGATCCTTCTTGGATTGGGTGACTTTTAGGACGAAATGAGAAAAGCAACCCCAGTTGTCCTTACCCCCCCCCCTCAACATGTTCATGCAGAGCGAGTCTACAACAGCACTCCAAAAGGCGTGGCCTCTATGCGTAGCCGTTTCAAGCGTGTGCAACGGATGAACTCAATTATTGACTCGTTAGGAACGACCGGGCACTAAATATTCAGATTAACAGGTCTTGCTCATCTGAGTAAGTATGACTGAAAATATCCACGACCCGACAAGAATTGAGTTTAAGCCAGGTGGCAGTGTACTGCGACAAGACTAATTTAGCAATTTTAAAATTCATTGAAACACCTTGATGTCATTCATGATGAAAATCTTGCTTAGGACGAACACGTCGACGCATTTTTCCGTAAACTAAGTACCTCATTTATAGCACTAAGAGAAGGGAGCACTGAAGAAGCAACGTTAACAGCCTACATGCTATCTTTGAGAGTATTATCTGCTATGGAATTGTTGTATAGGCTGTATATCGCCGGCACAGAATCTAAAAAAGTTTTTCATGCAAAATCAAGACGCAAATCAGTTGAAAACAAAGGCAAAATTTTTATATTTCAAACTTACCAAGGGCGATTCTCCTGGGGCCAAAAATTATTTGAATAGAGTCTAGAAACTATTGACAAATACTTAGCTTGAAAATTTTAAAAACAGAGATAGTACTCTCGACATAATTATATTATATATAAAAAATGACTGGACGAAATCTGTACTACTGTTATGTAGGAAAACCCAGATACATCCGTTAAGTATTGATCGGCCGTTAGATACCGTCACCTGGCACAGCTGCCGTCAGATGCAGCCGATTTCCAAAAACCCCAAAATTACAAATTCACCCTTATCACATTGAACGTCACTGTCTTTGAACTAAAGATAACAAAGATCTTTACAATCACAGAACGAATCTGCGCGAGGGACCGAACCCCCGCGACTATAGAATTAACCCCGACCGTTATCAATGAAAAATACAACGGGCTGCGCGCCCTAACCATTACCTTTATCAATAATTCTATGACACTTTCCATGAACGTACCGATCTAGGGGACGACCCTCACTCGGATCAAAAGAGTCTTATTATCTTAAAATAAACTATTATTCGGCAACACACCTCAACGTACTTTCCATTATTGCGCAGCAGCTGATAACGTACACGCGCTGCGGTCCACCCTATCCGGGGGGATTACCCCGCGGACAGTCCAGGTGTTATCAATTCATATAAAAAGGCCCTACCGCGAGAGGCCATCATTCCTGTCTGCTTCGAGCTTGCTTCACGTCATGCTATTCATCCTTGGTGAGTATCGCTGTCTCTCTCTCTCTCCCTCTCTAAGATTTTTAGGACTTGTAATTTGTACTAAATCATAACTTGCTATTTGCCATCCTGATAATACAAAGACATGTTTTAACTTTAATTGGTCTTTATTAAATACCTGGCCTTCAGCCCACGAGGTAGTCTTACCCCCAATACTACCATAGAGTAAAAACATAAGAGGACGCTTGGATTACCTGATTCCCTCAACTGTCTTCACCAGGATAGACACCAATAGCCATCGTCCTGGACTGCCAAGACACTGATCAAGTGTGAAGCCGGTGTATTAAATAGAGATAACAAATTATATCATTTCACAGTTTAAGAACATAAAGCAAATGTGGAGGTGATTCAAGAAAATTATTTACTTCTGTTCGATGGCATTATTTTGTCATTATTAACTTAAATGTAAAATTAAAGAAAAAAAACACGACTGACAAAACACTGGACCGAAATTTTACGTAAATATTGAAGGAAATAAGTAAAAAAAGTTATCAATAATGTCTTGAAGGGAATAAGTTATAAATTGGAAAATAAACAACTTAGAAGCTTAAAAACAGGAAAACTTATAAAATATTACAGCACCAACTTTCTAAGGATGAAATAGACGTTCTAAACTATTCAAGTACGGTTAGATATTAACTTAAAAAAAATATTATAGCACGTTTGATGGCGATAGCACAGGGAGTGATTTCCAAACAGCATTACCCGTCATGACCACCTACTTAGATCAATCAGGCAATAAAAAAGTCTTGAAAATATTATGAAAAGGAAAGAGAATGATGAGTTACTCCTTGGGCAATTAAATGGGGACCAAAATATAAAAAAATGATGCCCTCTTTGAAGAATATAAATAATAATTTGAGAGTTCACACACCACATGTCCTAGAGGTGGACATCACATTGTTGGCGAAATCTGATAACTTACGAAATCAGGCTGAAAACGGAGGCAGCACCCGAAAGTCCTATCCATAATAAGTCCGATTTTCTGCGATATAATTAACACAAAATAATATTGTATCGCAATAAAAGAACTTGCGCCCTACATGATAGGCGTATTTTCCGAATAATATCTGACAGAGACAGAGAGCCACGGGACGTATTTAAATTGAAAAACCTTCCCAGGAGCATGAACCAAAACTATATATTCTAGAACTATATCTTAGCCCTGTCAAAGTCACTCCAGAATGTTAAAAACAATCAACATCGAAAATATGGTGACGAAACCTCTTTAAGGTCTTACGATTTGGAAAATTCCGCTATGTTGAGATCAGATCAGTCCATTGGTATTTCAATGTATATTGAATCAAATTGTGATTTAATGCCTCAAATTTAATTAAAATTCCAGTTGATCGCACACCCCTACTATTGCTGAAACCCGTGATGATATAACCCGTGAAGACTGATATGATGTGATTTAACGTATATAAGACTGAATAGTTTTTTTAATGCAATATGTTCTCATTGTATAGCATTGTATGTTTATAAATAATGTGCATTTTGCTTGTAATAATACAAAAAGGTACCATTGGTTTCTTTTGCTTCAACATTTCATTTGGTGTGTTTTAATTTTGCTTCTTGTTTGTAAATATAGCATGGAAAATTAATATGAACTAATAATTTTTTAGGTGTAGACACATATTCTATTCTTCACTTTTCATTGTGTTCTTTTTTTCATTGTGTTAATATATTTTTCAAACAACAAAAGTAATGTATTTTGGCACTGTTTGGTTTTCACTGTGTTATATGATAGACTTACTCCTCTAACCTTATCATTATAATTATCTGAGATTTTTGTAGTTTCGTTTCGGTTAGCTCGGGTAATTGGACTTCTACTGAATACAATTTTCAAATTTATCAGAATCAGCTCTTGTAATAACATGTCACTAAAACAATGTAACAAGTAGGTCTAGAGGTGCTTGTGTGTGTTTAGCTTGCACTAAATGATTCTAAATCACACACTTTATTTGTTGTATGCACTTGATTGTTAGCATTGCTTGAGGTAGCTTAGAAGAGTGGTTTCATCACCTAATTTTTTTAGTTTTTTATTCAACGCAAGATTTTTATAATTTTCAAAATTGTAATAGTTATTAGTTGTGTATGTTACCAAAATAAAAATAGAAAAATATGTTACCAAAAATAGTTGAAATATTATAGCTTTAATATATTTATTTATGTTACAATTTTGTAATTGGAAAAAATGTTTGTTATTTTTTATTTGTACAAAATAAAATTGAAGTTCAGTTACTTGAAAAAAATATATATATAATAATAATAAAAAAAAAAAAATTAATTAAAATAACGTGATGAGTCACGATTACATACAAAAGACATTACTCTCCTAAATTGGCATAAATTTTAATTTAAGCACTTAAAACTGGATGAGTAACTAGTTATTCATTACCTTAGTGACGAATAACGAACCGAACTTGTTTCCGAGTTTTCACATCAATAGATACAATTTCCGTTCTCTCCGGCCAGGAATGGCTTACTAGAGCACTAGGGCCGGTGTATACCACTCGATAGTGATAACCCCCGCGAGGAATCTGAAACGTTTTTGATTTCCGGCACCACTTAAAAAGAAAGCCAAAACAGCCCATGCTAACTGAAAACACACAAGACAAAGACTAACTGCTTGTGGCCGCGTGGGCCATTATCATAAATGTCACTTAGAAACCGAGATAACACCTTCCGCCACAAAACGGGCAACTCCAGCCAGCAACACTATGTTAGATTTAGAGTTTTATAAGAAATTGTCAATTACGAAAGTCACTTGAAACTAACATTTTTTCTGTCTAGCGATACAAATTGTACTGTTCTGTAAATTGTTATGTGCCATTATGTAACCATTGTATTATCCACTGTACATGTATATTAATTATGATTTATCTCTGTTGTATGTATTAATCCATGATTTTGGTGTAGTTGAGACTGAGAGAGAGAAGGAGGACATTAATTTTAAAGTCTAGCCAATCTAGTGATAGGCTAGACTTTCATTGTTGAGGGGCGAGTGTTATGTAGGAAAACCCAGATACATCCGTTAAGTATTGATCGGCCGTTAGATACCGTCACCTGGCACAGCTGCCGTCAGATGCAGCCGATTTCCAAAAACCCCAAAATTACAAATTCACCCTTATCACATTGAACGTCACTGTCTTTGAACTAAAGATAACAAAGATCTTTACAATCACAGAACGAATCTGCGCAAGGGACCGAACCCCCGCGACTATAGAATTAACCCCGACCGTTATCAATGAAAAATACAACGGGCTGCGCGCCCTAACCATTACCTTTATCAATAATTCTATGACACTTTCCATGAACGTACCGATCTAGGGGACGACCCTCACTCGGATCAAAAGAGTCTTATTATCTTAAAATATACTATTATTCGGCAACACACCTCAACGTACTTTCCATTATTGCGCAGCAGCTGATAACGTACACGCGCTGCGGTCCACCCTATCCGGGGGGATTACCCCGCGGACAGTCCAGGTGTTATCAATTCATATAAAAAGGCCCTACCACGAGAGGCTATCATTCCTGTCAGCATCGAGCTTGCTTCACGTCATGCTATTCATCCTTGGTGAGTCTCGCTGTCTCTCTCTCTCTCTCTCTCCCTCTCTAAGATTTTTAGGACTTGTAATTTGTACTAAATCATAACTTGCTATTTGCCATCCTGATAATACAAAGACATTTTTAACTTTAATTGGTCTTTATTAAATACCTGGCCTTCAGCCCACGAGGTAGTCTTACCCCCAATACTACCATAGAGTAAAAACATAAGAGGACGCTTGGATTACCTGATTCCCTCAACTGTCTTCACCAGGATAGACACCAATAGCCATCGTCCTGGACTGCCAAGACACTGATCAAGTGTGAAGCCGGTGTATTAAGTAGAGATAACAAATTATATCATTTCACAGTTTAAGAACATAAAGCAAATGTGGAGGTGATTCAAGAAAATTATTTACTTCTGTTCGATGGCATTATTTTGTCATTATTAACTTAAATGTAAAATTAAAGAAAAAAAAAAAAACACGACTGACAAAACACTGGACCGAAATTTTTCGTAAATATTGAAGGAAATAAGTAAAAAAAGTTATCAATAATGTCTTGAAGGGAATAAGTTATAAATTGGAAAATAAACAACTTAGAAGCTTAAAAACAGGAAAACTTATAAAATATTACAGCACCAACTTTCTAAGGATGAAATAGACGTTCTAAACTATTCAAGTACGGTTAGATAAATTGTAGAAGAAAACCTCGAAACAATTGGCAATAACTTGACTCATCTTGAAAGTTTGATAAAAGACATGGTACTCCAAACGTCAATTTACAAAAAAAAAATGACTGGACGAAATCTGGACCTCCTGAAATAAAAGGCTTTGTTGATGCTTGGGTTACTTGTACCGATAAATTGTCCGCACAAATAATCGTAGTCAATGGCCATCCTCCTGGACTGGCGATTGACATAAAAACTAGAAGAGTACATAAAGCCAGTGTATTTAATGCAGACGGCGAATTCCTTTCATAGTTTCAGAATATTAAGCACACGTGGAGGAGGTGATCCCATTTGAGGATTTTCTCCTACCCGTTAAATATTTAAAATTAAAGAAGAAAAATATGACTGACTATTCGCGGACGGGAAATTTATAATCAATATCTAAGGAACTAAGTTGGAAAACCTCAATAATGCTTTGAAGGGATTAAGTTATTTATTGAAAAATAAACAACTTAGAAGATTAACAACAGGAAAACTTAAAAAAAATATTATAGCACGTTTGATGGCGATAGCACAGGGAGTGATTTCCAAACAGCATTACCCGTCATGACCACCTACTTAGATCAATCAGGCAATAAAAAAGTCTTGAAAATATTATGAAAAGGAAAGAGAATGATGAGTTACTCCTTGGGCAATTAAATGGGGACCAAAATATAAAAAAATGATGCCCTCTTTGAAGAATATAAATAATAATTTGAGAGTTCACACACCACAGGTCCTAGAGGACCTTTATCAATAATTCTATGACACTTTCCATGAACGTACCGATCTAGGGGACGACCCTCACTCGGATCAAAAGAGTCTTATTATCTTAAAATATACTATTATTCGGCAACACACCTCAACGTACTTTCCATTATTGCGCAGCAGCTGATAACGTACACGCGCTGCGGTCCACCCTATCCGGGGGGATTACCCCGCGGACAGTCCAGGTGTTATCAATTCATATAAAAAGGCCCTACCACGAGAGGCCATCATTCCTGTCTGCATCGAGCTTGCTTCACGTCATGCTATTCATCCTTGGTGAGTCTCGCTGTCTCTCTCTCTCTCTCTCTCTCTCTCTCCCTCTCTAAGATTTTTAGGACTTGTAATTTGTACTAAATCATAACTTGCTATTTGCCATCCTGATAATACAAAGACATGTTTTAACTTTAATTGGTCTTTATTAAATACCTAGCCTTCAGCCCACGAGGTAGTCTTACCCCCAATACTACCATAGAGTAAAAACATAAGAGGACGCTTGGATTACCTGATTCCCTCAACTGTCTTCACCAGGATAGACACCAATAGCCATCGTCCTGGACTGCCAAGACACTGATCAAGTGTGAAGCCGGTGTATTAAGTAGAGATAACAAATTATATCATTTCACAGTTTAAGAACATAAAGCAAATGTGGAGGTGATTCAAGAAAATTATTTACTTCTGTTCGATGGCATTATTTTGTCATTATTAACTTAAATGTAAAATTAAAGAAAAAAAAAAAACACGACTGACAAAACACTGGACCGAAATTTTTCGTAAATATTGAAGGAAATAAGTAAAAAAAGTTATCAATAATGTCTTGAAGGGAATAAGTTATAAATTGGAAAATAAACAACTTAGAAGCTTAAAAACAGGAAAACTTATAAAATATTACAGCACCAACTTTCTAAGGATGAAATAGACGTTCTAAACTATTCAAGTACGGTTAGATAAATTGTAGAAGAAAACCTCGAAACAATTGGCAATAACTTGACTCATCTTGAAAGTTTGATAAAAGACATGGTACTCCAAACGTCAATTTACAAAAAAAATTACTGGACGAAATCTGGACCTCCTGAAATAAAAGGCTTTGTTGATGCTTGGGTTACTTGTACCGATAAATTGTCCGCACAAATAATCGTAGTCAATGGCCATCCTCCTGGACTGGCGATTGACATAAAAACTAGAAGAGTACATAAAGCCAGTGTATTTAATGCAGACGGCGAATTCCTTTCATAGTTTCAGAATATTAAGCACACGTGGAGGAGGTGATCCCATTTGAGGATTTTCTCCTACCCGTTAAATATTTAAAATTAAAGAAGAAAAATATGACTGACTATTCGCGGACGGGAAATTTATAATCAATATCTAAGGAACTAAGTTGGAAAACCTCAATAATGCTTTGAAGGGATTAAGTTATTTATTGAAAAATAAACAACTTAGAAGATTAACAACAGGAAAACTTAAAAAAAATATTATAGCACGTTTGATGGCAATAGCACAGGGAGTGATTTCCAAACAGCATTACCCGTCATGACCACCTACTTAGATCAATCAGGCAATAAAAAAGTCTTGAAAATATTATGAAAAGGAAAGAGAATGATGAGTTACTCCTTGGGCAATTAAATGGGGACCAAAATATAAAAAAATGATGCCCTCTTTGAAGAATATAAATAATAATTTGAGAGTTCACACACCACAGGTCCTAGAGGACCTTTATCAATAATTCTATGACACTTTCCATGAACGTACCGATCTAGGGGACGACCCTCACTCGGATCAAAAGAGTCTTATTATCTTAAAATATACTATTATTCGGCAACACACCTCAACGTACTTTCCATTATTGCGCAGCAGCTGATAACGTACACGCGCTGCGGTCCACCCTATCCGGGGGGATTACCCCGCGGACAGTCCAGGTGTTATCAATTCATATAAAAAGGCCCTACCACGAGAGGCCATCATTCCTGTCTGCATCGAGCTTGCTTCACGTCATGCTATTCATCCTTGGTGAGTCTCGCTGTCTCTCTCTCTCTCTCTCTCTCTCTCCCTCTCTAAGATTTTTAGGACTTGTAATTTGTACTAAATCATAACTTGCTATTTGCCATCCTGATAATACAAAGACATGTTTTAACTTTAATTGGTCTTTATTAAATACCTAGCCTTCAGCCCACGAGGTAGTCTTACCCCCAATACTACCATAGAGTAAAAACATAAGAGGACGCTTGGATTACCTGATTCCCTCAACTGTCTTCACCAGGATAGACACCAATAGCCATCGTCCTGGACTGCCAAGACACTGATCAAGTGTGAAGCCGGTGTATTAAGTAGAGATAACAAATTATATCATTTCACAGTTTAAGAACATAAAGCAAATGTGGAGGTGATTCAAGAAAATTATTTACTTCTGTTCGATGGCATTATTTTGTCATTATTAACTTAAATGTAAAATTAAAGAAAAAAAAAAAACACGACTGACAAAACACTGGACCGAAATTTTTCGTAAATATTGAAGGAAATAAGTAAAAAAAGTTATCAATAATGTCTTGAAGGGAATAAGTTATAAATTGGAAAATAAACAACTTAGAAGCTTAAAAACAGGAAAACTTATAAAATATTACAGCACCAACTTTCTAAGGATGAAATAGACGTTCTAAACTATTCAAGTACGGTTAGATAAATTGTAGAAGAAAACCTCGAAACAATTGGCAATAACTTGACTCATCTTGAAAGTTTGATAAAAGACATGGTACTCAAACGTCAATTTACAAAAAAAATGACTGGACGAAATCTGGACCTCCTGAAATAAAAGGCTTTGTTGATGCTTGGGTTACTTGTACCGATAAATTGTCCGCACAAATAATCGTAGTCAATGGCCATCCTCCTGGACTGGCGATTGACATAAAAACTAGAAGAGTACATAAAGCCAGTGTATTTAATGCAGACGGCGAATTCCTTTCATAGTTTCAGAATATTAAGCACACGTGGAGGAGGTGATCCCATTTGAGGATTTTCTCCTACCCGTTAAATATTTAAAATTAAAGAAGAAAAATATGACTGACTATTCGCGGACGGGAAATTTATAATCAATATCTAAGGAACTAAGTTGGAAAACCTCAATAATGCTTTGAAGGGATTAAGTTATTTATTGAAAAATAAACAACTTAGAAGATTAACAACAGGAAAACTTAAAAAAATATTATAGCACGTTTGATGGCGATAGCACAGGGAGTGATTTCCAAACAGCATTACCCGTCATGACCACCTACTTAGATCAATCAGGCAATAAAAAAGTCTTGAAAATATTATGAAAAGGAAAGAGAATGATGAGTTACTCCTTGGGCAATTAAATGGGGACCGAAATATAAAAAAATGATGCCCTCTTTGAAGAATATAAATAATAATTTGAGAGTTCACACACCACAGGTCCTAGAGGTGGACATCACATTGTTGGCGAAATCTGATAACTTACGAAATCAGGCTGAAAACGGAGGCAGCACCCGAAAGTCCTATCCATAATAAGTCCGATTTTCTGCGATATAATTAACACAAAATAATATTGTATCGCAATAAAAGAACTTGCGCCCTACATGATAGGCGTATTTTCCGAATAATATCTGACAGAGATAGAGAGCCACGGGACGTATTTAAATTGAAAAACCTTCCCAGGAGCATGAACCAAAACTATATATTCTAGAACTATATCTTAGCCCTGTCAAAGTCACTCCAGAATGTTAAAAACAATCAACATCGAAAATATGGT
Organism: Neoaliturus tenellus; assembly: GCA_030545055.2. NCBI lineage: Eukaryota > Metazoa > Arthropoda > Insecta > Hemiptera > Cicadellidae > Neoaliturus > Neoaliturus tenellus. The sequence continues at coordinate 25,325,051 of CM061531.1, forward strand.
GACGAAACCTCTTTAAGGTCTTACGATTTGGAAAATTCCGCTATGTTGAGATCAGATCAGTCCATTGGTATTTCAATGTATATTGAATCAAATTGTGATTTAATGCCTCAAATTTAATTAAAATTCCAGTTGATCGCACACCCCTACTATTGCTGAAACCCGTGATGATATAACCCGTGAAGACTGATATGATGTGATTTAACGTATATAAGACTGAATAGTTTTTGTAATGCAATATGTTCTCATTGTATAGCATTGTATGTTTATAAATAATGTGCATTTTGCTTGTAATAATACAAAAAGGTACCATTGGTTTCTTTTGCTTCAACATTTCATTTGGTGTGTTTGAATTTTGCTTCTTGTTTGTAAATATAGCATGGAAAATTAATATGAACTAATAATTTTTTAGGTGTAGACACATATTCTATTCTTCACTTTTCATTGTGTTCTTTTTTTCATTGTGTTAATATATTTTTCAAACAACAAAAGTAATGTATTTTGGCACTGTTTGGTTTTCACTGTGTTATATGATAGACTTACTCCTCTAACCTTATCATTATAATTATCTGAGATTTTTGTAGTTTCGTTTCGGTTAGCTCGGGTAATTGGACTTCTACTGAATACATTTTTCAAATTTATCAGAATCAGCTCTTATAATAACATGTCACTAAAACAATGTAACAAGTAGGTCTAGAGGTGCTTGTGTGTGTTTAGCTTGCACTAAATGATTCTAAATCACACACTTTATTTGTTGTATGCACTTGATTGTTAGCATTGCTTGAGGTAGCTTAGAAGAGTGGTTTCATCACCTAATTTTTTTAGTTTTTTATTCAACGCTAGATTTTTATAATTTTCAAAATTGTAATAGTTATTAATTTTGTATGTTACCAAAATAAAAATAGAAAAATATGTTACCAAAAATAGTTGAAATATTATAGCTTTAATATATTTATTTATGTTACATTTTTGTAATTGGAAAAAATGTTTGTTATTTTTTATTTGTACAAAATAAAATTGAAGTTTAGTTACTTGAAAAAAATATATATATATAATAATAATAAAAAAAATAAATAAATAAATTAAAATAACGTGATGAGTCACGATTACATACAAAAGACATTACTCTCCTAAATTGGCATAAATTTTAAGCACTTAAAACTGGATGAGTAACTAGTTATTCATTACCTTAGTGACGAATAACGAACCGAACTTGTTTCCGAGTTTTCACATCAATAGATACAATTTCCGTTCTCTCCGGCCAGGAATGGCTTACTAGAGCACTAGGGCCGGTGTATACCACTCGATAGTGATAACCCCCGCGAGGAATCTGAAACGTTTTTGATTTCCGGCACCACTTAAAAAGAAAGCCAAAACAGCCCATGATAACTGAAAACACACAAGACAAAGACTAACTGCTTGTGGCCGCGTGGGCCATTATCATAAATGTCACTTAGAAACCGAGATAACACCTTCCGCCACAAAACGGGCAACTCCAGCCAGCAACACTATGTTAGATTTAGAGTTTTATAAGAAATTGTCAATTACGAAAGTCACTTGAAACTAACATTTTTTCTGTCTAGCGATACAAATTGTACTGTTCTGTAAATTGTTATGTGCCATTATGTAACCATTGTATTATCCACTGTACATGTATATTAATTATGATTTATCTCTGTTGTATGTATTAATCCATGATTTTGGTGTAGTTGAGACTGAGAGAGAGAAGGAGGACATTAATTTTAAAGTCTAGCCAATCTAGTGATAGGCTAGACTTTCATTTTTGAGGGGCGAGTGTTATGTAGGAAAACCCAGATACATCCGTTAAGTATTGATCGGCCGTTAGATACCGTCACCTGGCACAGCTGCCGTCAAATGCAGCCGATTTCCAAAAACCCCAAAATTACAAATTCACCCTTATCACATTGAACGTCACTGTCTTTGAACTAAAGATAACAAAGATCTTTACAATCACAGAACGAATCTGCGCGAGGGACCGAACCCCCGCGACTATAGAATTAACCCCGACCGTTATCAATGAAAAATACAACGGGCTGCGCGCCCTAACCATTACCTTTATCAATAATTCTATGACACTTTCCATGAACGTACCGATCTAGGGGACGACCCTCACTCGGATCAAAAGAGTCTTATTATCTTAAAATAAACTATTATTCGGCAACACACCTCAACGTACTTTCCATTATTGCGCAGCAGCTGATAACGTACACGCGCTGCGGTCCACCCTATCCGGGGGGATTACCCCGCGGACAGTCCAGGTGTTATCAATTCATATAAAAAGGCCCTACCGCGAGAGGCCATCATTCCTGTCTGCTTCGAGCTTGCTTCACGTCATGCTATTCATCCTTGGTGAGTCTCGCTGTCTCTCTCTCTCTCTCTCTCTCTCTCCCTCTCTAAGATTTTTAGGACTTGTAATTTGTACTAAAGCATAACTTGCTGTTTGCCATCCTGATAATAAACAAAGACATGTTTTAACTTTAATTGGTCTTTATTAAATACCTGGCCTTCAGCCCACGAGGTAGTCTTACCCCCAATACTACCATAGAGTAAAAACATAAGAGGACGCTTGGATTATCTGATTCCCTCAACTGTCTTCACCAGGATAGACACCAATAGCCATCGTCCTGGACTGCCAAGACACTGATCAAGTGTGAAGCCGGTGTATTAAGTAGAGATAACAAATTATATCATTTCACAGTTTAAGAACATAAAGCAAATGTGGAGGTGATTCAAGAAAATTATTTACTTCTGTTCGATGGCATTATTTTGTCATTATTAACTTAAATGTAAAATTAAAGAAAAAAAACACGACTGACAAAACACTGGACCGAAATTTTTCGTAAATATTGAAGGAAATAAGTAAAAAAAGTTATCAATAATGTCTTGAAGGGAATAAGTTATAAATTGGAAAATAAACAACTTAGAAGCTTAAAAACAGGAAAACCTATAAAATATTACAGCACCAACTTTCTAAGGATGAAATAGACGTTCTAAACTATTCAAGTACGGTTAGATAAATTGTAGAAGAAAACCTCGAAACAATTGGCAATAACTTGACTCATCTTGAAAGTTTGATAAAAGACATGGTACTCCAAACGTCAATTTACAAAAAAAATTACTGGACGAAATCTGGACCTCCTGAAATAAAAGGCTTTGTTGATGCTTGGGTTACTTGTACCGATAAATTGCCCGCACAAATAATCGTAACCAATGGCCATCGTCCTGGACTGGCGATTGGCATAAAAACTAGAAGAGTACATGAAGCCGGTGTATTTAATGCAGACGGCGAATTCCTTTCATAGTTTCAGAATATTAAGCACACGTGGAGGAGGTGATCCCATTTGAGGATTTTCTCCTACCCGTTAAATATTTAAAATTAAAGAAGAAAAATATGACTGACTATTCGCGGACGGGAAATTTATAATCAATATCTAAGGAACTAAGTTGGAAAACCTCAATAATGTTTTGAAGGGATTAAGTTATTTATTGAAAAATAAACAACTTAGAAGATTAATAACAGGAAAACTTAAAAAAATATTATAGCACGTTTGATGGCGATAGCACAGGGAGTGATTTCCAAACAGCATTACCCGTCATGACCACCTACTTAGATCAATCAGGCAATAAAAAAGTCTTGAAAATATTATGAAAAGGAAAGAGAATGATGAGTTATTCCTTGGGCAATTAATGGGGACCAAAATATAAAAAAATGATGCCCTCTTTGAAGAATATAAATAATAATTTGAGAGTTCACACACCACATGTCCTAGAGGTGGATATCACATTGTTGGCGAAATCTGATAACTTACGAAATCAGGCTGAAAACGGAGGCAGCACCCGAAAGTCCTATCCATAATAAGTCCGATTTTCTGCGTTATAATTAAAACAAAAGAATTTTGTATTGTAATAAAAGAACTCGCGCCCTACATGATAGGCGTATTTTCCGAATAATATCTGACAGAGACAGAGAACCACGTGACGTATTTAAATTGAAAAACCTTCCCAGGAGCATCAACCAAAACTATATATTCTAGAACTATATCTTAGCCCTGTCAAAGTCACTCCAGAATGTTAAAAACAATCAACATCGAAAATGTGGTGACGAAACCTCTTTAAGGTCCAAGTCTGAATAAAAATCCGTTTTTGATGTCTATATCAAAAACCATAAATAGTATGTAAATACCAGGGATGTTTTTAAACGTTAGCCTGATCAAACCATGAACTATCTAAAGAAGAAACAGAATTTCAAAACTATTTATGTACAGCCATAAAAATTGAAGAACAAAACCTAGAAACGATTTGCAAAAACTTATCTTGAAAGTATTGAAAACGGAAATAATACTCTCAACGTCAAAAAAAAAGACTGCCGGAATTTGTACTAACTGAGAATAATAGCATTGTTGATGCTTGGGTTTCTTGTGCCAATCAATTGTCCGCACTAATGATAGTAACCAGTGGCCATCGTCCTGGACTGGCGATTGCATGACAATACCAGTATATGAAACCAGTGTATTAAATAAAGGAAAGACAACGAACTGGATCTTTTCACAGTTTAAGAAAATAAAGCACATCTGGAGGTGGTGATTAATTTTTGATTTTTTTATATTTAAAAATTAAAGAAGAAAAACACGACCAACCGCGAACGGAAAATTTATAATCAATATCGGAGGAATTAAATTTTAAAAATACTAATAATGTCTCGAAGGGACAAGGTTAAGTAACTTAGAAGCTTACCAAGAGGAAAAATTATTGAATATTATAGCTCGGTTGATGACACAGACCAGGGCTCTCACACACACAGCATAATAGCAAGACAACTATGCCACAGTGAGGGGACTTCCAAACAGCTTTAGGCGTCATGGCCACCTACTGAAATCATACACAAAGTACACAGTTCTCTTCACTCTGTTCGGGTTTTCCCCTGTCTCTCTTTTTACAGGCTTGCACCAGTGAGGGGACCGAGGCCATGGATGTCCCCCAGGTGTGCAGGCGGGCGGACCAGGCAGGAAGCATACGGCGTCGAAGTGTGGGACCAAGTCCCCAGCTGGACCCTGGTAAACCCCAAAGTTTGCCAATATTTTTCATAATACATCTTTCAGCTGGCCTGTGTTTCGTGCCTGCCGTTTTCTGGAACATTCTGAGTTTTCTTCTTCTTTTCACCAGCTGTGCTCTGATTGCTGGCCCAAAATTCATAGAAGCAGTGGTCGTCTACGGCAAAGGTGTGTTTGGTGAGTGAAGTCAATTTTCAACCACATTTCGAACATTTTTATTTTGCCACTCAGAATTCTCCTGTGATGCCGTTAATAATTCTTCCGACGCTACCTTTTGGCTTCAGCCCGACGAGGAAGCCCTGCAGCAGACCCTGAGCGACATGAGCATGGGGACACCCCACCATACTTTTTTAGGCACTCACGCCCATCGTCTGCTCCTTCCAGCACAAGTCTTGCACTATCCCAAACATCTATTCAGAGCCGCAGCTGCGATGATTTGTTCGACCCTAGCTTGGAGGCGATGGATATTGGCGAGCACTACCCTGTTCCCCGCCCCACTACGGCGGCTGGAGCCCCAGGCAATGTCGGGGCAGGGCTTCGGGGCAACTACGTCCCAGATGCGAAATTCCGGTGCCACCCCCAAGGCGTCACCCTAACCGGCCCCAGACAGCCGACCCTTGCGCCCCTCCGACACAAACAGTTAGTGCTTCAAGTCACTAAGTCTGATTGTGCATTGGTCTGGCACGCTTGGACTCATGAAATCCAAGAATGGGGGGTGGTAAGGCGAGGCGCTACTGGGAGATATCCCTCTATATAGGGATAACTAATAGATATAATAGGGATAACTGGGACGAAGCGCTGACGGCGGCGGAGGACAGAATTCTCTGGAAATGCCTGAAGCACCCTTGTGTCGGAGGGGCGCAAGGGTCGACCGTCTGGGGCCGGTTAGGGCGTCGCCTTTTGGGTGGCACCGGAATGTCACATCTGGGACGTAGTTGCCCCGAAGCCCTGCCCCGACATTGCCTGGGGCTCCAGCCGCCGTAGTGGGGCGAGGAACAGGGTAGTGCTCGCCAATATCCATCGCCTCCAAGCTAGGGTCGAACAAATCATCGCAGCTGCGGCTCTGAATAGATGTTTGGGATAGTGCAAGACTTGTGCTGGAAGGAGCAGACGATGGGCGTGAGTGCCTAAAAAAGTATGGTGGGGTGTCCCCATGCTCATGTCGCTCAGGGTCTGCTGCAGGGCTTCCTCGTCGGGCTGAAGCCAAAAGGTAGCGTCGGAAGAATTATTAACGGCATCACAGGAGAATTCTGAGCGGCAAAATAAAAATGTTCGAAATGTGGTTGAAAATTGACCTCACTCACCAAACACACCTTTGCCGTAGACGACCGCTGCTTCTATGAATTTTGGGCCAGCGATCAAAGCACAGCTGGTGAAAAGAGGAAGAAAACTCGGAATGTTCCAGAAAACGGCAGGCACGAAACACAGGCCAGCTGAAAGATGTATTATGAAAAATATTGGCAAACTTTGGGGTTTACCAGGGTCCAGCTGGGGACTTGGTCCCACACTTCGACGCAGTATGCTTGCTGCCTGGTCCGCCCGCCTGCACACCTGGGGGACATCCATGGCCTCGGTCCCCACACTGCCGGAGCTGCGGACTGACTCATCGTGACCAGTGCGGTGATGCTATAGAACTGTGATATACGCCACTCCACAAAATTGAACTGTGATAGCTTGTGATATTTGTTTAGTACCATTTAAATACTACAGTATTATTTATTTGTAGTGTTTTGTTGTTAGAGTAATTTACAATTATGAGCCCGCCCTGCGCCACAGGTCTCCGGGTGGAGTTAAAAAACGTTTTACTTGCAAAATTTCGGCACTTTTAATCCCTTTTGTGTATTTTGTGTTTGGTGTAAATCTGTATTATAATTTATTCATTGTTATTACTTCAATTAATTTTTAAAATTGAAGATAGACGAATTTAAAGGAAAAGATAAATCTAAGCAAATGTTTTGAATTTTGAAAATTTATTCTTCGTTTGGACAACCTGGTAACATTGTCCTCATGTCATGATTTTTTTTAATCAATTGTCGTGGATCTTGGAAATCGCAAACTTCTCTGATCTTTTGTTTTGATTTTGGGTAACTGTTATTAAAGGTTAATTCTGGTTCGACAATTTGTTGTTTTTCGTTTTAACTCCTAAAAGCGTTGGTGAGCCCTTCCCGTGGATCGCGTTTCTAGTGGTCGGGTGCGCTTCCGCGGGGTTGCGGTTCATTATGATGTGGCAGTAGAAAATAAAATTATCTCTAAGACTTCTATTGGGGACAACTGATAAAGGAAGATTGGAAGAAGCTATCTCCGTTCAATTCGCATAGGTATTTCATAAAGAACAGGTCATCAATTATGTCAATTAAAGCCGATTTTTACCCTTAAGCAAATAAGAAAGATCACTTTTAGTATATCATTTTAAAGGTTGTAGTGTGGGTAAGTTATGATGATATTTGACAGTTTGTAGCTTGACGCAGAATAAAATTTTCATAAGCGAGTTATCTTATTCTTATTTTTTTTTAAATACAGTTTTATAGTAAATTTTACATGGCTTTAAGAGGGCTTAAGTGGAACAAACTGTACTTATTCTATTGGAAAACTTTGTTTACTTTCTAAAAACGTCATAATAAAATAAAATAAGTTTGGTAAAAGGCGAAAAACGATATTTTTATAGGCAATGGCAAGAACTTACAAAAGACCTAAAAATGACTGTTACTGGAGGGTAACTGCCTAGATTTCCTTTTCTGAAAAGGAAGAAGAATGGTAATGTGAACCCTTGGGATTATGCCCTTGAGCAATCGGATGGAAATCAAAAAGAAATCTTAACAGCAATGGATCCTCTTTACAGGATATAAATAATTTGAGAGAAATTCAATTCCATTAAAACTTTATGAAATACTTAAATGAGGAATATAACTTAATTATCAAATAAGGGATATAAGATGTACCCTGTGGATCCTTGGGCTATCGCAAAATACATCTATGTATATATGTATGTGATAGTATCACAATGGCCGTCGTCCTGGACTGACGATTGGCATGACAATAGAAGTGTACAGGAAGCCAATATATAGTGACAACGAATTATTTTTTTCAGTTGAAAAACATAAAGCAAATGTATAAGTGGATTTGAAGCGTTCGATTGATATTTATAATTAAAGACGCTTGATTATATGTGTAAAATTAAAGACATGACTGACCTAACATCGGACCGGAATTTTGTAACAATATTCAAGGAAATAAGTTTAAAAATTATCAATAATGGCTTGAAGGGACTAAGTTATTAATTGGAAAATAAGCAACCTAGAAGCTTAACAACAGGAAAACTTATAGAATATTATAGCTCGGTTGATGACAGAGACCAGGACTCTTAGCATAATAGCAAGACAACTATGCCACAATTAAGAGACTTCCAAACAGCATTACCCGTTATGGCCAACTACTGAGATCAAACAATACAAATTTAATGATGGGTTCCCCCCATGAGCAATTCAATGGAAATCAAATACGAATCTTAAACAAAAGTGGGCCCTCTTTGAAGAATATAAATAATGATTTGAGAGTTCAGACGCCACAGGTCCTAGTGGTCGTCATCACATTGTTGGCGATATCTGAAAGATAACGAAAAAGGTAAAAAACGAATGCAGCATTGAAAGTCCCATCCAATATAAGTAAGGTTGTCTGCGATATAAAAAACACGAAAGACATCAGTATTGCAATAAAAGAACACGGGTTCTACATGATAGGCGTATTTTCCGAACAACACCTGTTTGGTTAAAACACTTTGGGACCACGTGGGAAATGACGTAAGATACGTACAAAGAGTAATGAATTATGCACACAATAGAGAAAGCGCCTACCTAATGGATACCAAAGCATTTCAATGTAGACAATATCTGACAGAGACAGGGAGCCACGTGACGTATTTCAATAAATTGAAAAACATTTCCGGAACCGCAGCCAAGACTACATATAAGAACTATATCTTAGCCTTTTAAAAGGGACTCCAAAATGTCAAAAACAATCAAAATCGAAAAGGTGGTGATGAAACCTCTTTACCTCTTTACAGCCATAAAAATTGAAGAACAAAACCTAGAAACTATTAGCAAAAACTTAAGAACATAAAATGGACAATAAGCTTAACAAGAAGAAAACTTATAGAATATAGCTCGGTTGATTACACAGACCAAGACTCACACACACATAGCATAATAGCAATACAACAATGACACAGTGAGGAGACTTCCTAACAGCTTTAGGCGTCATGGCTACCTACTGAGATCATAACACAATACAATATAGTTCTCGAATATAGTCTGAAAAGGAAGAAGAATGGTTATGTAAACCCTTGGGATTATGCCCTTGAACGGTCCGATACAACCAACCTACGAAAAGGCTTGTATCGCAATGTATATTATTACATGATAGGCGTTTTTGCTGAACGACTCTATTTAATAAACGTGCTTCAACGAAATTGGCAGTTACTATTTGGTTTTTAACTTAAGGACAGCGAGGAAAATTACGTAAGGAACGGACAAGAGTCTTAAATTAAACACACAAGAAAGAACTCGCCTAACGGATCCCGAAAGACTTCAATGGAGACAATATCTTACAGAGACAAAGAGCCACGTGACTAATTTCAACAATTTTAAAAATCTTCAGGAAGAAGAATTTCCCGAAAGACTTCAATGGAGACAATATCTTACAGAGACAAAGAGCCACGTGACTAATTTCAACAATTTTAAAAATCTTCAGGAAGAAGAAAGAAGACTGAGACACATAACTTAGCCACTTCAAAAGAACTCTAGACAAATGAAAACCATCAAAATTGAAAAGGTGGTGACGTAACCTCTATGAGTTACACTTAGGAGGCAAATCTGTTTTCTATGTCTAAAGTAAAAACAAACAAAATAAGTAAGGACGTTTTATATGTAACACGTTAAACGAAATATTATATGTGAATCAGATAGAACGAAAGATTTGTATGGAGATGAACAAGACGTTCAAAACTATCTAAGGACGGTTCGTTAAGTTGTAGAACGCAATCTATAAACGACTGAAAAAAAAACTTGACTCTCCTCGAAAATGTTGAAACCAGAAATGGTACATTTAACGACAATTTACGAATAATACTGGACGAAATCTGTACTATCAAAGAGTAAAAACATCAGGGATGCTTGGGTTACTTGTATCACTCAATTGCCCACACTTTTTATGGTTACCAATTGACATCGCCCTTTACTGGCTAGTAGCATAACAAAAGGCAAGTGTGAGGCCGGTGTATTAAATTGAGACAACGAATTTCTATTTGTTTGAGAATACAAAGCAAATGTATAAGGGGTGATCCCAATTCGATATTTATCACTGATCCATGGATATTTAAAATTGAAGAAGAATAACAGGAATGACAAAACAGCGGACTACAAGTTTTGTAGACCAAGTTATAAAGTGGCAAAAAAAAAAAAAAAAAAAAACAACTTGAAAGTTTAACAACAGGAAAACTTAGAGAATATTATAGCTCGGTTGGTGGCACAGACCAGGACTCACTCACATACACAGCATAATAGCAAGACAGCTATGCTACAGTGAAGAAATTTGAAACATTATACCGTCTTGGCCACCTACGGAGATCAAACACACAATAAAAATGAAAAAAAAAATTGAAAAGAAAATGGCATGATTATGTGAACCTTAGGAATACTCCCAATTCGTGCAATAATTAAAATGAAATGAAAGTGATTATGTATATCCTTGGCAATTCTCCCTTGAGCAATCCGATGGAAAAAATAAAATAAAACAGAATTTGACCCTCCGTACTTAAATTTTTTAGTTTGGACAGAAAAAAAATTCCATCTCAAAGTTATGAAGTGCATAATTGATAAAATAGTCATTATTTCATAAGATATGAAAAGTCTCTCAAAGAAGTCGTAAGGAAGACTATTCTCATAAATATAAATGGTGTCTTTAGTAGTTCAATAATTAATTCAAGCTCAATAATTAATTAGAAACTGAACACGTAATAATTAATTTATTTAAAATACATTAATTCACCACCTGACAACTACTAGATAATCCTGTTCAAATTCCCCAATTTATAGAGCAGTCTTCCGATTAAAAGTTATGAGTAACCCACGAGATTCTCAAAGTAAATCTAACCTCTAGGACATATTATGTGCAGCAGGAGGACAGGAGTGTATTATTATGATAGAGCACGAATAAACCACCATTGACGTGTAAAACGGCTGTTTAACGCCTGTAAAACGGATGCATAACGATGGACGTATTTGGACTCAATAGTCCCACAACGAGGTGGGACCGTTTCTGCCAATCTTCTTACCGCACTCAGTGTGGCTCCAAGTATGGATACATGTGATGTGCCTACAACGCCGGAGGACCGCGCACGAGTTGTCCTCCAATGCGGTCATCGCCATAGTGAGTTATTATCTCAGCTTGATTATAGATGAAAAAACTTACTATATTATAGTTTTTTTTAACATGCAATTACTATTCACCAAATTACTTCATATTACATTTAAAGCTTGAGCATATTTGTAACCAACTTATTCTATTTTAGCTCTATACCCTTGAAGCAAACTCAGGTAATGACTGCGTTGACAAGACTAATAGAGCAAAGGCTGATGTGAACATATGCTCCCCCCCCCCGTGGGAATTTTCGACATATACATTTTTGTGTTTGTATTGACATGTACTTTATGGTTTTAGGTGTTTGCCACTTAAAAATTACAGCATATCCCGAAAAATACGAAAAAACCATGAAAAATATAAAATCTACTATCATCATTAAAATGATTCAGTTTCAAAAATCTTTTGACCAAAAATACTAACAGTTTTCTTGGCCAATTTTATTAATTAATGGGTCGTTATAAAGCTCTCTACTTAAATATTCCAAAAAAATTATGAATTTTTTTTAGATTTATGGTGAAAAAGTGAAATAACTAGTTTTATATACAGTGTGGTTGAAAAGTCCCGGAACGGTGAAATATATTTTTTACCAATATAGATAAAGTTACAAGACTTGGTATATCAATAATGGCCATAAATGTCCACTCTTTTAAGGCATTAACACTTTTTTACCCCTTAAGGGGGATGGCCCATGAGGAGTCAGACAAAATTCTTAAATAGCAGCATAGGTCATGTTTGGTATCAAATTAAAGGTCTTAATTAGTAGAGTACAATGCCGCAAACCCGACGTTAAAAGGTTGGGTATAAAGAAAGTTATTGCATTTTAAAGTTTTACCCATATATTTTAATGGAAACTTTGTTTGCCTGCCATTTCCGTTTCGATCATCCTTTTGAAGTCTAGTTTGCGGCATTGTACTCTGCTATGTGAGACCTTTAATTTGATACCAAACTCGACCTATGCTGCTGATTAAAAATTTTGTCTGACTCCTCATAGGCCGTCTTTTCTTGGTTTTCTGGAATATGCTGTAATTTAAAAAAGGCAAACAACCGAATTCTTAATCTAGTAGGCAATACCAACAAAAAAAAGTATAAGTCATAAATTCCCACGGGGGGGGGGAGGGTTTCATATTGTCGGCCCATGGTCTATAACCTTTTACTCAGCTCGGAGAGTGTGCCATTCAACACTCAAGTTAAATGCATCAGGTATGCAAGTCGCGGTAGCTGAGAAGGTAAGTCTAATGTCCTATGGTAAGAATCTTGACATTTACAGAATAGATTGTCTTAACGAACGAATGCTGCTATACTTGTTAGTCATTGGCAATATGATTACACGTACAAATGATGGACGACTCAAATACATATGGGAACAAGTTATAACAGTGGCGAGAACCTAAAACGTTTTGGGACAAGTGTATGGAGGATTTATTTAGATGAGTTGAATAATGAGCGTATAGGTTTAGTAAGAGAACATGTTTTGAGAGCTAAAATTTAATTTAACACGAAAAAACTTTTGCAATAGTGTTTTAAAAGATGTACTGCGTTGCTAATATAATCACCCAACTAATCATAATCACCCGACTAAGGTTAGTAACAAAGTTTATAACAATTCTTGACTGCTACTGTAAGTCCTACTTAAGCTCACAATATGTACTAAATTTCAGACATCTGTGTACCATAACAGTCAATAAAAATATTCAAATTACGCAATTTTTGTGAAAAATTTTTGAAAGTACGCCCCTTTTCAAGGGTGAAGGGGGGGAGATGCTACAAAATCTCTAAGGGCCGAGCTAGTAGAGCATCTAAAAAGTATATACACCTGACAAAACAAATACCTGTATGGCATTATTTATTCAAAGGTATTTACAATACAAACATTTTACATGAAAAAGTGTCAATAACTTCGTGTTTATTTTCAATTTTTCTGGCCTTAACTTTGATTGAAGTTTACCAATGGCTGCTATCATAGTAAGAAATAGTTGGGTCTATAACATGTACCAAGGTTATGGCATCTGGGTGCCACAATAGAAAAGAAATTAAAATAGAGAATAGAGGAAGAAGAATATATGAATTTGAAAATTAAGCCCTTTTTCACAGATTAAGTGGATGAGATACATCAGTTAATATGACCCAATGTCTATATTGAAGAGTGTTAACAATAATATGTAGTACCTAGAGTTTATCGTTATGTACGAATTAAGCACACAGTTGTCAATTTTAATAAAATTTTATATGAACAAACTAACGAGAACATAGCTAAACAAACTAACTCATCAAATTATAACTAAAGATAAACATCCCCTTTAGAGTGTACTAGTATGCGTAATCTAGGATGCTACATACCATATAACAAATTGGGTTCTACCAGTTAATACCGTCAAAAACATTAATTTCCAAGAGTTTATGTACACAAATCATAGATGGCACTACCATAGCAGTTTTGTTCTTACGAAAATCTAGTTTGAAACGTTATTTAATGACTCCAATTTGCTTCTACAAACATATGAGGTAAAAATTTAAATTATTTACATTGTAGGAATGGTTTGATTTTTAACTTAAAACAATTTTCTGAAATTAATGGCAATAACATCAGGAGGGGAATTGTACGTTTTGAGCTTAATGTCGGTAAGGAAGATTACAGTAATGCCTCAAGTTGCCGCTAGGTCATGCTGCTAACGTTCTTAAGGTCTTTGGTATTACTTTTCGAGACAATAAAGACAAAATATTGGTAATGATTATTTATAACAAATCATGTGTGCTGCCGAATTCCAAAATTATTTAATTCAAATTTAGCTTAAGTTTTCTTAAGCTCAAACAACAAGAAATTGAAGTTTTCGCAAGCTGACAGTATTTTTAATGACAGTATTGATAACTTTCATACAAAATAACATGTTCCTGTAGATCTGGTGCAGTGTTTGAAGACTTGCAACATCAATCTGTGTTTAGCGCCTTTTCTATTTTCATGGCTTCTCCACTCACCATTTATGTCGTTTGCCAATTCAGCATTTGCTGAAAAAAAACCTAAAAAAAACTCTTGAGGTTTGTACAAGCAGGCTTTTGTTAAACATGTTTTAATAACCGTCCCCAAAGAGCTGCAGAACCTACAGGCCTGGTTTGTAGATAATGGCTTACCTATGAATGTGTCAAGGCCCCAAAAATAATCCAGTTTTCAGCTTTCTATCTGGATAATAAACTTTCCTGTTACGGCCTCTCAAAATTTAGCTGACTATTTACTTATAAAAATGTATTCACACTTACACTGGAAATCACACATTCAAACTGTATCCAAACGCTTAGCTTAAGACACGTTTGTCATTCATGTAGCTGGAGACACCACAAATTATGAAACCGAAATAAATAATTTATCACCCATCTTTTTCTTCTACCATGAATTATGGAATAATTGTTTGGGGCTTAGCCAGCCAAACCAAAAAAGGGTAATTAGACCTTTAGCTAAATAAAGTCCACCAAATTACTTGTAGCCTATTTGTCATAAATATCAGAATTCTAACATTTTACAGCTCCTAAATTTATCAAATTTGTTTAATGGTAAGAGAGTTTTGACATCTAAACGCTTAACCAAGAAAACCACCCTTCCCACACAAAATTGATTTAAGACCGGCAAAAATTGATTTAAACCAGCACAAGAAAAACTCAAATTATGACATCAGAAACTTCAACACATGGGGTCCAAATTTTGTAATAATTTACCATCAGCCATAAAAATATTGAGTCTGTGTCAAAAAGAAAATAAATAAAAATAAAAATAGAAATGGTTACTGGACAAGGCTGTTTATTCAGTAGAAAATTTTCTGGGTAGGAAATAATGTGCCATATAGTTTTTTATTTATATAATTTTAACTCTGTAGAGACCAAGATAGAGAAAACATATGATTTATAATAAAAGTAAACTTAGCCTGCAAATTGTCCAACCGGCTCAGAATAAAACGGAAAATTCTTCGTTAACATAACAAACTGCACATGCGTTCATAATGCAGTGCTGGCACCCACGCTGACGCTGGAGTAATGCGTTATCCAACTAAAGGAAACTGAAATAAAAGGTTAACTAAAGGCATAAAATTATTGACATCTCTGAAAAACGCCCCCAGACAGCCCACTCAAAACGGAAGAATTGGGCAATCTACCTTCAATTAAATGTACTTGAAAATAGTCGTATCCCTCATGCCCATAACCAAATAGTTATACAATTCTACAAAATTAAGACGAAAAGGATTAACACCACCAGTACCCATCTCCTGCAATAAAGCCAAATTATTCTGCGCAGGAAAGTTGCTTTCACTAAAGTTAAAGTTATATTTGAAGACAAAACAGTATCAGGAGGAATTTTTGAAGTCCACGAAACAGTCCCACTAACGGTGTCAAGGGTATCCCTGGTAGGCAAACAATCAACACTGACACCAAAAATGTTATAAATAGAAGATCTCTCGGTACTAGAACAACTAGGGCCATTGACAAAGCCTAAGTTTCCGACTTTCTTACACCTCGTCGGATGACTTAAAGAACTGACATCCTTCATGCAAACCATTGCTTTTGTGAGATTGCTTTTGCAATTCCTGAGAAACTTCATCAAAAGAAATATATCCTGAACTGCGAAAATTTTTGGTAATGGCTGCTTTCGATGCATGCGGTGAAGAGGTAAAGTAGTTTTTTTCCATAAAGATAAAAAGAATCAGCCGATGTCTTAAGTCATCCATCGCTTTATCAACGTTGTAAAACTGCAACAGTGACGGTCGATCAAGTCATTATTTCGTAAAAAAATGTCAAAACACATCGTCTCTTTTATGACTAAGTCTTGACCGCAAACAAAAAGAGTGTCGCTGCAGATTCAGGTTATGTAATATACTATACTATTATGATACCCGTTGCAATTTTGGATAGCCAGATTGCAATGAAAAACGAGAATTTTAAATAAGATATTTAATGTTGAATAAGTTAACAGTTTTATTACAAACGTCTAATCATACTGTACATTATTAGCTAAAAAGAGTGTTACCCTACAGTTTTGGCACCTACGTCAATTGAATATGGTAAACTCTAAATGGTATTTAATTAATGGAGGTTCAATTATACTTATTACACGAAGTTACGAAAAACTTGTTGAATCAATGGTAATCGTTTTACATCATTTAACAGTTTAACCATTGTGGACAACATATTATCCATAACTTTATCAATATACAAATAACGTGTGGCGTTTACCGTTAGGTGTACTGTACAGTACGTTCCAATGTCTCCTAAAGGGGATTTTCGAGAATAGAGTCTGTATTTTTTTTTTTTTTCAATAAAAAAATCAACAAAATATTTGTTTAAATTATAATGCAATTAACAGTATTTTGATGTTCTTTGATAGCTGGTTTAAAAGTTTAAAAGTCTGATTCACTTTAAAGATGTTTTTACTAAGCACAGTAACAAAGGATCGAATAAAATATAATATTAATCACCATCTGACTTTTAATCAACACCGAAGTGAATTTAGGATTTCTCAGAATAAAAGTAATGAACACCATTTCCAAAGCCTAAAAAGTTTTTACCGAAGCGGTTTTGGATTTCTCCATAAAGTAACAGCTTTTATAATTTGAAACATGAGAAAGGCTCGGAAAGTTTCATTGTTACTTCATTGCTAACTTCTTTCAATTAGAATGTCAAAATTGCTCGTACATATTACATTTCACAAACGTGACTTTTTTATTGCACAGTGATACAAACAATTTTTAATATAGGTGTTTCGTTTGACTTTTGAAAAACATTGTCATCATACTATTTTATAATCATTTAGTAATCAATCCAATAGAATTAGCTATTTAATTTTCACGTAAAAGCATTGTTATTAACTGGCTGGGTAGCTGAGTAATTATAGTGCTTTCCTTTGAATCCAAATGTTGCCGGTTCGATCCTGAGAAAAGTTAGTTGCTTTTTAAGGTTCGATTCCGGACCCATTTGCCATTGGGATAATAATTAATGATGCTTTCTAACAATTGGTCGATGTTAGATAGTAACAAGACTGGGGTTTGGACCGTTCCCCGTAAAAACGTTAAAGTGCCACCGGTGTAGAAACACACAAAATAAATCAATTATGATTCACTTTCTCCCATCTGATGATTTTTTTTATCCTCTTAAGATTTAGGACCTAAAAGTATGTTGCCCAAATTATGTGTCTAAATTACTTATCAAGCATGTCTTTACTTTGATTATCTGACAGTTTACACGATGTAAAATTGTTCGCAATTACTGCAGTCTATTTTTCCACACTTACAAATAGTTTCATTTCTTTTCATGGTCAAGTGAGCTATAAGATTGAAAACCATTTACTTCTTGTTGAAACATATTTTAAATATGGTTGGAAAGGATGGTTTATGCTATATACAAGTAAATTTTATCAAATAGTACTAAAACACAAAAGTATTACGTTTTGAAACTTATAAATGCCTTGTATGGAAGCAAACCATGAATTGAAATGAACCGAGAATAATTTGAAGTGAACGAATGATGTGGGAGACCCCGCGGGGATCGACCTCAAAGGTAATTTCCCCCAGGCTTTACACCAAATTACTCCAAGTGCTAAAAACATGCAGCCCTAACATGAGAAGGGTTAACTAGTTCCCCAGGGTGTGTTACTATTAGTAGCCTATCTAAGATCAAAATAACTCTCAGTCAAATAAGGGCTGAAATGAAAGTTAAGAAATTAAAAACTAGTTATTAAAAACGCAATCGCCATTTTACTAATACCCTATTCATACTTATACAATGCCCTACTTTACTCATCTTTCGCGTTTGGGGCTATTCTAAGAAAAGATTTGTTTTTAAATTCGTATGTTGGATTCAATAAGTTTTATTATACCCTTTAAAAGAAATTTAAATATTTCAACTGGAAATAAATTACATTTAGCCTATTTAAAAGAGGTTCTATTTTATTATCACACTACAAACTGCTGTTTTACCCATACCCCAGAGAAGCTTCGTAAAATTTGTAACTTGGTTATATTTCTTGTAAATATAAAATTATGTTAAACTGCTTTGAGAAAAGGATAAACAAAAGATCTTCAAGTGAGCAATGTTATTAGTTTTATCAAATTTTGTTTAATGTGTTCGTTTCTGACTACATGTAGGGGACACCCGGTACATAAGGACCAGTCAATACATTTTATACAAAGTAGAGGAGTTATCTTGATCCAGGAAAATAGGAAATTCAATACAACTACGTCCTTAGAAGAAACAATGTCTTAAAAAATAAAGTGCATTAACATGTTATGTATTTCAACTTACATACATTTAAATCTAAAACTATAACATTACCTTGTGTGCCAACGAGCCAACCACAGTTTTACCGACCCCGTAACATCCACACCTGATGACGTATGACCCTTCAGCCGCTTTGGTGATGAAGTGATAATGTTTGGCCCTCACAGTGTGATTTCCCTGGCGATTTCGGTGTTGATATATGAATACTTCACTCAGACTATGAAATATCGTCTTAGACGGACATACGCCTACTTTGGACGAAACATAATATAGTAAAATGTACGTTTACCTGGGAAAAACCTTCAATTCTGTTATATCTTTTAAAAAAAAACTGGTCATTCAATAGTTTTGAAAGTATCAGCTGTTTTGTATTCTTTTTATGCAATGTTCTGTATTTTTGTAACTGTTATGGTTTAGTTTTAGTTTTCAATAGATATTGATAAAGGGTTTTTAAAGTTTCAATCATGTAATTATGTTTTTCAAGTATTAATATTAATTAATTCAAGATTACAACAGTTTGCAACGAGATGAACCTATGCATATTTTGCAATAATTTTCTTTCTAAATGTAAATAAAACACTCTGTGAATGAAAGTAATATATTTATTCATGTCTCATGTAATTTTTTAAGAACAGTTATATTTTATGTTAAATTAGATATGCTCTGGGAGTTTAAATTCTTCTTGTTTGTGATCAATTTCTGCACACTAAATTTTTTAACAATGGATCAGGAACAGTTTAAAGCAATTATGAAAATGATTCAAGCACAGCATGAAAAGTTAATTACACGTTTCTACAATTTCAAACTATCTCAGCTTCGACTAATTCACAATTTTCTTTGTGTTCGACAACTAGTGTAGCCTTCATAAATTCTTTTGCATATGACAAAAAAAATCGTTCAAGAATTACCGCCAGAGATTTGAGAACTATCCTCAATAGACTATCATCGTTAGCAACACAAAGTATCGTTCTCAACTGCTTCTAAATTCAAGAAGAGTTGACCATTATGACTCGTTGGTGTCTCAGGTTTTACCTTGATCTGCACTTGATTTATCTTATGGCAATTTGTTAACGAATTTGGGAAGTTTTTGTGTTCTAAGGTAACTTTTATGCTTGCTCAACACAAATTTGTATCTACCTACCAGCTTGAGGATCAGAATATCAAGCATTACGTTTCAACTCAACGCTACCTTGCTATTGATTGTGAATTCAAGTCTCCTTGCAAATTTGCAACTTCAACCACTGAAAGTTTTATGCGGGAACAGTTTGTTTGCGTTATTAAGGACAATTTTATTAGAGAACAGCTCTTGCAATCAGAGTCATTGTCTTTTGAAGACGTTCTAAAGAAAGATTTATCGCTTAAAACACACAAACTTTAATTCAGAAATATTTCTGTCCTAAAGAAAGTTCTGACAACCAATGCCAACCTTCTTCAAGTAGAGTTTCTAGACCTTTAAGGTGAGTTGACCATGGACGACTTAGTATAGAAGATTTGTGCTTGAGGAGCGGAAAAAATAGAAACTTTGCTAACTATTGCAGGACTGATTAAGACGACTTAAAATGTTTATCTTGCAACCAAGAGGTCATGTCAAGAAAGTGTGTGTTCGAACACTGATGGAAGCTCGACGAAATTTCAACAGCTGCAATCGTAAATCTTCGAATTCTACAAATCGTGTTTCTGACATGATGGAGAGTACCACTGAAAGTGGTGGAGAGGACGGCTGTCTAACCGATTTTGATGCTCACGAAATCGTTGATGTATACGATAGCAAACATAAGAAAATTCGATCGAATGAATTAGGCAAGTATATAGCTTTTGTAAACCTAGAGGGAAACTTAATACATTTTTAAATAGATTCGGGTAACGGATTCACATTTATTCCCCGAGACAAGTTCCACCGTTTGAATCTCCCGAACAAAATTCAAGCTACAACTAGCATTCCGTTCATACACTAGAAATATTTTTCAACTTGATCGTAAAGTTCAAGTTATGGTGAAATAAAAGGGTAAAAAATCGATTGAGGGTGTATACATTGTCTCAGAAGAATATTATGCGTTATTGGGACGCACTTGGATATTTCACCTCAACATAAAACTTGATGAGCTCGACCAAATCCTTAAATTCAATACAGTTTCTAAAAGTCCTGATAAGGTTTGAGCTGTCAAATATATGCCCCAACCTCTCACCTAAAAGCAAAATTCTACCTCAACCACAAAGACTAGAAAATAAGCGTGGGATATTGTGTATTAGCTCGAAATTATGCCTACAAAAAACCTTCGGAATCTTGGAACAGTGAAAAAACGGTTAGGACGACTTCATTACATAATCACCTTCAATGAATCACATGTAGAGGTAAAAAAGGTATATCAACCAAATAAGAAAAACTGAAATAAAAAAGATGACTGTCCAGTTTGATTTTAAAAATATGTCTTCAGATGCTCCGTCGACGCCTCTTCTACCACCTGATGTTCCTCAGCAAACAGCATTCAGCAACAAACATCAGCGCAACATGACAAACGAATCAGATACTCCAAATCGTGAACTAATTCAAAATCCAGAACCACGTCTATCTAAAAGAGTATTAGTATCAATTTATCTTTCAGCAATTCAAAATTTAAGCATTATTTTTTTTACTTTATTTTGTTTATTGTGACTGATTCAAATTCTGAAATTATATTGGTGTTAAGATATGTTTAACAAGTCTTTTCTTTGTCATAACAGTACGATTTTTCTATTCAGAATCTAAGCACTATAAAAGTTTACAATAAATATAAATACTTAGAATGAAAACCAACAAAAAATAATTTTACCAAAAGTAAGAATTTTATTAAAAAGTATTTCTTTTTATTTAAAGGATTATTTTTAAATATTTACGTCGAAGAAATATGGAATTTCTCATTTTATAATTGAATCCTCTGCGGCCGTTTAACATGCAGCTCACAGTAATGCGGGAGACGGCAATTTGTGTGGGATTACCCAACGCGGCCAACAGTGCTGGGCTTGTAGAATATGCGAACTCGAAAATATAAATATTTATAACTAAAGGATATGGGTTTAACGTTGTCGAAATATATGCTACGTAAATATTGAAGGCTATTACATTATTTATTTACATGTTTTATTGTAGGTAAAAAATGTCTAATCACAATAAATCAGTTCAAATAACATTATTATCGTTGAAATTCTTATACAGAATTGAGGTTGAAATAAATATGGAAATAAATAAATATACAGGGTGTACAAAAATGCTGTCCCCCTAATTTTTGTTGTTTATTAACATAAACAAGTATCGTGTCTCGAGTGATAGTAACTTAACACAAAGTACCTTTAGACGTTATCAAACATGTTTAGTCATGTTAGGGGATGGTCCACTAGGAGTTAGAAGAAAATTTTAAATGTAACCGCAGGTTGATATGTACATTAAATTAAAGGTACTCACTTAGCGCAGTACAATGCTGCAATCTAGACTTAAAATGGATGACCCTGACGGAACCTTTTGTCATCGGGTTTTTGTCTAATTACTCCAAATGCAAAGATATTTAAAATGATTTATGATGTGACAAAAGCCAATGCATGTATCTGCAAGACTTCATTGGGGGACTTCCCATAGAGGATGTTTAAAATAGAACTTCTTTAACCTCTGTCACATATACATCATTTTAAACGCCTTTGCATTTGGAGTAATTAGCCACAAACCCGACGACAAAAGGTTGAGTATTAAGAATGTTATTGTTTTATTTTAAGTTTACTCTTATGATTAAGTTTATCCATTTTAAGTATAGTTTGCAGCATTCTACCCTGCCAAGTGAGGCCTTCAATTTGATGTACATAATAACCTGTGCTTACATATAAGATTTTCTTCCGACTCCTAGTGGGTCGTCCTCCTAACATGACTAAAAATGTTTAATAACGTCAAAAGGTACTTTGTGTTAGGTTACAACCAACCCCCAAACGACATTTGTTTATACTAACAAATAAAAAATTTAAGGGGAGCGGACTTTTATTACACTTCGTATATAAACAAAAAATGACACTTATTTGGCTTGGAAGTATAACAAACCTTTTTTACAGCATAAACTAAGCAGCCAAATATAACAGTCTTATGTATTATGTACAACTATAACACTGGCTGAATTTATTTGGAGTTTTACAGAGAGATCAGTTTCACGAAAGTTATACTATTAGTAATTGTTTTATTGTAACATGTTGGTAAATTAACTTACTTTGCAGAATAATTTTAGAAAACTTTTAAATAAACTACACACCATTTGGAACATTAATGTTATTTTTAAACAAAAAGATTTTAATTAAATGATTTGATAAAATTCATAAATATATGAAATACTTTAAAGACTTTTAGATATAAAAGTTCATAAATAAAACTCAGATTTCAATTTATGTAATTTATTTCATTAGAAATTGGGACATAAATATATGTAGGTGTACGTTAAAAATCTATTCTAAGACATAAAAAGAGTAACAGCAAATTACAAATATAAAATTTAAGACTTAGTAGTAGTTTTAACATTGAATATTGTCGAATACAAAAAGCTTTATTATTTTTCTCTAGAGTTAATAATTCGTAATAGCCTTAAAACGTGGATCCTTTGAGAATTAGATAAGTAGTCTCGTTATACCTGTTCCTTTGTATTTTCAAAATAAATTATTAACGTCTAAGAATAGTTTACCTTCTCTGATAAAGCGCTTACTTTAAGTGCAGCTTAATTAAGCATATGGAGCTTATCGGCCTTAAGGGGCTTAACACATCGCCGAGCTGTAGTTTGATTTCCCGAAGGAACCAATTCGTTCTGACGTCTGTCAACCATTCAAGTGACGTGCTTCCTTTCTGTATAAAAGATTTCTTTAAGCACAAATTCTATTGTTATTGGTCGTATCACAATCTTTTAAGTTATGCCAGGATAAAAAACCTGTTATTTCTACTAGCCAACATAATAAATTATATTACTAAATAATTTGACAATAATTAATTGATTTTTACTTAATTTTTCATAACTATTATTTTATAATATAAGAGTAACACTGATTAACATTTGCTGCTTCATACACAACAATAATGTTGTAGGTTTTACATTCCATTATTTCCGTGATTACAATCTTGAATAATATTAAAATAAATTCAACCTATCACTTTAAAATAGTATTAATATTCAACAATCATCTAAAACACATAAAAAAAATCAAATAACACTCTTGTTGGTGAATTGATATAACTAAAATTAAAAATAAATACTAATAATATACAAACACACCTTCAGGAATTTTTTTACCTCAATGTATATTGATGTATTAATGTTCATCGTTGAAGAATGATATTTACAGCTATTGCAATGTATTTTTCTTTTCTTCTTTTTTTAATATTGTTTGCCTGCCCACGTTTATAGAAGTGCAGAACATTCAATAGTAAAATAGACATTTGAAACAGTTAATTACATATAACAGTAAAACATGAAATCTTAATGCGTTCAAGAAAATGTTACATTAAAAACAATTCTTTTTATTTATTTTTAGTTTAGTAACTTTCATAAACTACTTGAATAAACATCTGTATTTGAGGCAAATTAGAAGAGCTCTTGTAAAGTGGTATTTATCGTTGATGCACTTTGTCAAAAACACATTGCAGCAGTGTAAACATCGCTTTGGAAATTTACGGGGTAAAGTGAAGTGTCAACCAATAAACATTAAGCACTCTACACTACAAATCATCACCGAATAAAAACATGCATTATTAAACATATGATGTTTAGAGTCAGAATTGATAAAACCTTCTTTTTGTACAGTTTGGCTTGGTAAATTAAATCAATCTATGTAAAAAATGCAATTTAAAAAAAGCTTTACATTATTAGTATAAGCTTTTTTTATTTATTGATCATTTAAAAATGTAGTACAACCTGTACCTAGAAATCAATGGAAAATTGTAATTGTATAATTCTATGTATGGATTTTAATATGATATGATTAAACAAGTTATTTATAAATTTGTCATTCATTAATGTTCCCTTGTATATAGTGAATGACTATGATTATCCACAATTACAAAGTTTAAATATGGCTTTAATTTTTGCGATGATCATAAAAAATATTAATCCATAATTTTTTTCCAAAAAGGACGACATTGCTTAGGGATCAACATTTTGATTATAGCTTCGCAAAGGAGAAACATCTTAATATTGAACAGTTAAAACATATTACAGATAATTAGTTTGTTATTTATCACCATATTTTTTTGACGTTGAAGTTAATGATTACGAATATGGAGAAACATACTTAGTTTTATTGCGTCATGAAACATATTTAATTGATCGGTAATGATAGCAAATAAATAACAATAGCTTAAATAATAATAACATTTCAAAACAGTAAAGTATTTGTAATTAGTGTGATTTAAATATTTTGGCTTTTATTATAATTTAAATTAAATTTAACAATCTATGGCCCTCAAATTTGTTAATTTTAAAACTTATTAAACCAAACTTGACAATGAATGTTATTTACCCAAGCACGGTGGTTTAGTCTAGAGTTAATGGATGTTTGATATAATCTCTCAAATGACGGGTACGACAGATAAGACCTTTTGTACCTGCTTTGATTATACGTTAATAGGCAATTACCTAAACCTGGCTGTGTAGTGTGTAACTTACTCACGATTAACTGGCTCGTTCATTTTTGTAGTTGTTAGTTATACAGAGTGAGTTTTTAATGCCCCCCCCCCAATTTTTTTCGAATTTCTTAAGATATTGACTCCCAACAACCACCAATCATCATTGATTATTTTTTTTTGTGGTTCACTTTTTTGGTTGCCATAATGAATCTTCCAAATTGGAATGAACATAATTTTTTAACGTTAATGTAGGGTTGTAACCCATTATTTCAAAATGATTTTTTGCGTAGAACAAGACGCCGCAATCAGTTTTTAATTATCTGTTTTAGTTCTCGAGATATTACCTTTTTTTTAACTAAATGGGAAAAGGTTTGCTTTTAAATTGAACTGTCTTTCATTTAAATAATGCTCACTGCGAAGCCTTTGTGCAATTTAATAACATACATTTAAGAATTCAAATTTTTAAGCGTATATCTAGACTCGCCTACGGCTCGATGGGGGCTCCGCCCCCATGCCCCCTAGTTGGTTCCGCCGAAGTATTAGAAGTTGATAAATATAATCGATGCCCAGGAAAAAATCTGATTAGTAGTTTAGAGGAAAATTGAAATATACGTAGAAACGATGAATAGTTAAATAAATCAAGTTTGAGTAATAATGGAGTAAGGAACGAGGAATAGTGGGTGGTAAGTAGGTTTAAGTAGTAATTGTAGTTTAGTTTAAGTACAGTTGGTTAAAGTAGTAAGGTAATTAATATAGTTAAGGTAAATTATAGTTTAGTTAAAGTGTGTTAGTTAAAGTAGTAAGGTAGTGGATGATAGTTAAGGTATAGATGGTTCAAGTTTAGTTTAAGTAGTAGTTGAAGTAGTTTAATTGTAGTAGTTGGTATAAGTAAAATAAAAAAATAAAACCGCATTTTGTATAGTTAATTTGTTTCCCTGTCAGTTAGCCAGAACCTATTATTAGTTCGGCGTATCCAGTCTCGCCACGGGGAGGCCGGGAAACCAGAGACCATATGTACAATATTTACAAATCCTTAATCTAAAACACACCGGGCAGGTTGATACGCAGTTACCCTCGCCTCTGTGAAATAAGTTTAAATCTTAAATCTAACAACACACCGGGTAGTATGTTAAGCAGTTCCACTTGTCTCTGCTGCATACCCTAAAACAAATCAAACACACAATTCAAAACCAAAATAAAAACAGCAGGGACTTTTGATGAGGCAGGCCCCTTATCGTACTGCCGTAGTCAAAATCCGCCGAGGAAGTTTTGATAAAGCAGACCCCCTAGCCTACTGCTTAGTCAAATCTGGGACTAACGAAGAAGCTCGTCATACACGATGTTCATCGCATATGCGACTCCGTCGTGGACTCTGTCAGGACGAACAAGGACAACGATGTCGTCTGGATGTCTGACTCTGCTGAGCAAGACGTACAGTTGACCGTGAGTAAAACAGTCAGTGCGAAGATCGACTCCGACACGATCAATGGTTTGTCCTTGACTCTTATGGCCGGTCATAGCGTAAGCCAACATCAGAGGAAACTGAAGACGACGAACACGAAGTGGCGACCCCTCCACAAAAGGGAACGTAAAGAGTATTCTAGGAATACAGATATGTTCCCTCTGTCCGGGGCGTCTAACAGTTATCAAGCGGTTGCTAATCGCTGTTATGATAACTTTAGTGCCGTTCACGAGCCCGTCGTCTATGTTGAGGTTCCTCATGATGAGACAAACGGACCCAACCTTGAGTCGAAGGACGTGGTCTGGTACGCCCTTGCCAGTGGCTGTGTTCAGCAGATGAACGTCTACATCTAGTCCATCATCGTTCTCCCTGTCAACGGTATCGGCACTCCTTAATTCATAAATGTGACCACCAAGAGAGTTCAATATGTGGCTATTGATCTCCTTGACATTCGCATTTAGAGTTGAAAGAATAGCCCTTCTAGCGGTTACATCAGAATCATGCATGTCACTTTCAGGGAACACAAAAGTGATCAACTCTGTCAATGAAGTCACGTACCTAATTCCTTGAAGAGGAATAAGTTTTTTACTGTCCCTGCCCTCCCCAAAGGTAATCGAGTCAACAGTTCCGTTGCCTACACGAAGAATAAACTCTGAATATTCAACTGAACCACTTGTTCTGTGTGGTGTCGTCAGTGAGAATATTGAAATGTGACCAAAGATACGATGCTCTAAGTGAAACGCAAGCAATGTCGGCTGGAGTGCGAGCTTTTACAACTACGAGCGCGATCTGCCGAAAGTCTCCGGAGCAAATTAAGATCTTATTCCCAAATGGCACGTTTGAATTCATAAGATCCCGAAGAGACCGATCTAGAACTTCAAAAATGTATCGATGTGCCATTGGGGCCTCGTCAAAAACAATGAGCTTAGCTGCTCTGATGAGTTCCGCTCGCTGCGAACCGTTGGTCATATTCCAAAATCCAGAGCCATCTCCGAGGTCAAGAGGTAGGCGGAACATACTGTGTGCTGTAGTACCCCCTGGCATGTTTCCAGCTGCAATACCGGAGCTTGCGACGGCAATTGCAACCTGACGACAGCCACGCACGTAAGCAAGAAGCACACGAATGAGAGAGGTTTTCCCGAAGCCACCTGGCCCATCCAAGAATATGAGCTTAGACGATCGATTACTTTGGTTGTTAAGCAGAGAACGGACGTAATCTAAAACGAGTTTTTGATCATGCGACAGTTTGGGCTCCCACTCATGCACCACGGCCCTCTCACGATCTTCACCGTAGATTAATAGTTCTCGCCCCAGCTCAGTTGAATCATCTTCCACAACAGGAAGGCCTTGGTCGGCAAGGCATGATCCATGTCGACGAAGACTTCTATCTATTTCAAGTAGAGAGAGCTTGAAAGCCAGTTCTGGATTACAGGGATTACGTTCCAAGTGATCTTCACAGAGGGAGTTTTTAAAAGTATCCCACAACAGGGCGGCCGGAGCTCCCATATTACAGAGAAGAACGAAAAAAGATCGGAGTCTAGGACCCACCATGAACTGAGTTGCTTCTTGGAAGGCAAAATTATATTCATCCTCATCATCCACCAAACCAAGTTTACGGGCAACTTCCTGAAATGTGCGACAATCATCGCCACCACGAGTGAGAAGGTCGGCATAACCACGGCCAGGTGTTATCATGAGGAGAATACGTAGAAAGTACTGTTCAGTTCTATTTGGCGAAACCCAAAAGAGACGACATACTTTTTCACCACGCTGGCGAGCCGTGATGAAATGTTTCCCATCTGGGTGTTCATACACTTGTGCATTGTTAGGCCGTTTAGTATGAATAATAAATTGTTCGTAAAATGACTGGTATGTTAAATTGTCAAATACTTGGTCCTGAGGGCGGTCGAAATACAATATAAGCTTGGAACTTGATCTCGCACCGGCTTCTAAAAGCTCGTTGGGGCGGAAACAAACAGATTGTTTTCCCTCAAGATGAACGGGTAGGCAGTCTACAGTGGGCTCGGATTCCGATATTGGAAAGTTAAGTAACCGCCAACAAGCGTCGCTGGCACCCACCATCCTTTTAGTTACATAGTGTTCTACCTCGTCATCCTGGTCGCTCAAAGGAGTTACTTTCACATTTTGGAGAGAACCTCCTTTCATGAGGTACTTAAAGAGATATTTAATCACCCGGCGAGTAGATGCAAGTTCCAGGTTTATATGTGCCTCATATTTAAGCAATAGTGCGGAATTGTAGGGTACAACCCACCCGTCATGAACAGAAATACTCTTTTTACGGGAAGTAATGCTCCCCTTATTGTCATAATCACGGCGATATTGGACGAACCCCCTTTCATCGACATGAGTTGTTTGACAGGCAGGCTTGGGATAGAACTTCGTGCAGTACCCCTTAGCCGAGTCCCAGCAAGGAAAGTCAGTCCTATGCTCTGTTCCACATGGTCCATGAATCATATGCCTTAGGACTAACTCCCTTAGCCTTCCTTCAGCTTCATCTTCAGAGGGAATATCCGCACGGATCATGGAATCAATGTCGGTAGCTTGAACTGGACCGTCACCATCAATTTTGAAAACAATATGGGCGTGTGGTAGACCCCTCATTTGCATTTCAATGACGTAGACTATATAGACCGAGCTACCAAACATGGCTCCACTACGAATATCCCGCAGAAGTTCTAAGAGCTTGACACGAAAGACTCTGCATGCCGTGGCTGGGTCACTACGTCCGCTTCCTCGGGGACAAGCTTTTTTGTTTTCCTCCCAAGTGGCACTGTACGTGAAGGTTAGAAAAAATGTTGGAAATCCTAGGCGGGAAACAAGAGCAATAGCATTTTCATAGTGCACCTTCATGTACCTTGGTCCCCCTGTAAAGGAACGTGGAAGGTAAACTTTCCCGGGTTGTACCCCACCCTCTCCCTGCACGGTTTCATCATTGTTGATGTCCTCGACAACCTGCCTTCGAGGACGTCTGCCATGTTGTGCCTCGAGAATTTCATCTATTGGCCCTATCCGGATGGCATTTTCAGATGATTTCATTTGAGTGTACTTGATGAAGCGAAGTTTCTCCTCTTCATATCTCGCGAACATCTCCACCTGCCAAGCTTGAGATAGTCGACCGATATGGGAGAAACGAGGTTCTGAGAGCAAGAGGCAACGTGAATAATTAAACTGCGTAAGCTTGTTGCCAAAATTGTCAACAAGCCCAATGTGCCACCCCAAAGTGCCTTCCGGATAGAGCAACGGGTACTGAAATGGTTCCATAAGTGGACTAAAAAGATCCATAGACGTTGGACTTGGTGATCCAATTTTCCAAATCGAAAGTCTCCGGGGTTCATCGACAGCCTCGTCTGTACTCAGTACAGCATGTACCTCGACACCAGCTTGTCTATCGCCTAGAACCGGACCATGAGTAGATCGGTTGGTCACTTGAAAATTTAAATGGGCATTGATAGCTGGTTCATTGCCTAAACGCCGATAGTGTTGAACATAAGGGTTTTCACGATCAAGAAATTCAGTAATTAGATCAATTACTTCGCTATCAAGAGATCTTTCCATGGCGATGTTCCGTCGTTCTTCGCCGTCGTCGATATAAAACCGGGATCGGTTGACAAACTGTACGATTCCACCTTTAGTTTTAAACTTTTGGCCAGGAGCGTCCAGATTGTAAACTTGATGGTACATGCGACCCTCTATCTTGAAGAACGATATACCACTCGGGTGGCGGTATCCTCCGGGCACCTCAAGGGCACAAAAGGCGAATAGGTCATTGTAGGCACGAGCTCTTTCGAGGAAGCGCCGGTCAGAATAGAAATCTTCTCGGAGAGGACGCAAAAGTTACAACGTTGAACGCTCCTACTCCACAACACCACTTTTTCCGAGTTTTCTCTTCTTCGAAAAGTCTTGCTCCACAGTGAGGACACATGAATACATTTTCTCCCCAGAGACTTACATTTTTTAATTTAAAAGCTTTAATGGTGTTTAAAATGTCTCCCTCCCAGCAACCCATAGGACCAAATTTAAATACATTTCGGACAACTGAAGCAGATAAATGACGAAGATCTGAAACTTTAGGATTTTTCAGCCGAAAGAGCTGAAGTCTCTGACGCGAAGCTTCAGGATTCCTTTCATCATAATGGCGAACCGATTGTCTGTGAATCTCAGGGTGCTCCTGACTGTATCGAGCAACAGCTGCCCTGTGAATCTCAGGATGCTCCTGACTGTACCGAGTAACAGCTTCCCTATGAGACGCGGGATTGTTTTGTCTGTGCTGTCTGGCAGCTTCTCTATTTTTCTCCAAATTCTTTTTGCCATATTTTATTTTAGCCTGTCTTATTTGCTCTTCTCTCGTAGTACTCAAAACTTTCGGACGTCCTAGTTTTATTTTTTTTGGCCTCCCTGGCCCTTCAACAGGTTTAGTAAGATCAGGTAGAGATTGATGTTTTCTTAAAGGCGATATTATTACAACCGGATGCAAAGATGTCAATTTTTTATCAACAAAACCATCAGAAACACGTGGCAATGGAACAGAATCGTTAACACTGAAATGTGGGTTAGCTACTTCACAGACGAATCTTATTTGGGCAATACTGAATTGATGAACATTCCCATCAAACACAGCATTAGATAAGAGCAGTGACGCTAAAGAGTAGTAGCTGTCACAGCTGAACAGCCGAGCCAAATTATTGTTAACATTTATAGGGTCATGTCGGCGTTCCTCATTCACTGCGTGAGGGTCAAATAAGAATAGTTGCTCAAGACGACGCCAAAAAGCAACTGTCACATTCAATCCAGTAAACATGAATCCGAGGTCGATAGAATCTTCA
Organism: Neoaliturus tenellus; assembly: GCA_030545055.2. Taxonomy (NCBI): domain Eukaryota; kingdom Metazoa; phylum Arthropoda; class Insecta; order Hemiptera; family Cicadellidae; genus Neoaliturus; species Neoaliturus tenellus. The sequence goes on from CM061531.1 coordinate 25,356,716, forward strand.
GACAATAGACTTTCCAAAGCATTGGTAAGTTGCATTGTGCTCTCTTCGATTGCATCACACGACTGCGGATACAGTGCGTCATACACGTAAGTTATGTCCCGGACGAAGACATGATGATTTATAACTCTAAACTCTCTTGGAATTTCATCGGGGTAGAGAAATCTTTCTCCCCCAATACAATTTTCATCGCGCAGAGACTTGTAAAGTTCATCTCCGCTGATTAAAATTGAATTTATAGCCGTTGACGAAAACTCTTCCCCGATGGAATGCCAAGCCAGGGCACAAGCAGAATTTGCAACACACTGCGCATTCCTACTGTACCCAAAGAGTAAGGGATCAGCCTGGCTGATTGAACCACTGACAACGCAAAGAAAACCCATTGATGGACTGTTACAATTATAACAGCCAAGCACTAAATATCCTTCTAAATACTGCCGCAGTCCTCAAACCAATAACATTTGATAAATGGCTTATTTCTATAATTAAATTTGACCACCAACAAACGAGAAAAGCCAAGCACAGAATAACTCTACGAAAACTGCCACAGTCAAGGAAACTAACACATTGATTAAATTGGCTTATTTATATAATTAAGTTTGACTTCTTACAAACGAGAACGTAATAGGTTTTACGTCAGTACTGAGAAACCCATTGCCATGAATAAAATATAAATTGGTCTTATTCTGTTTAGTTCTAATATTGTAAGCTTATTTTCAAAAATAATTAAATTTCATATGAAACAAGTAAGTACAAGACAACTATGATAACCATTTGTTGTTATTTGTACTGCATTATCGACTTGACTTCAAAGTAATATTAAAAATTCAGTCGGTAATGCAGTTTATGATATCACGTATGTGACTGTCTTAAGGATTTTGTGTATTTAATATCTTTTTACTTAACTTAGACTGAAATTGGCCAATGGCTGCTACCATAGTAATACCTGGATGAGGTCATAATATGTACAAATAATATGTACAACAATTTTACGCATCTATGTGCCATTATAGCAAATAAAATATATTCAAATAGCGAAATTTTGCGATAGAATTCCGATATTTTAAAAGTACGCAGCTCTTTGCGGGCGAAGGGGGTGAGATACGGCAAAACTGCATAGGACCGAACTTTTAGAGCTTCAAAAATAAAATATAATACTGACAAAACATATATCAATTTTGCAGTGTATATGGCAAAATGAAGTAATTTACATACACTTTACACAAGAAAATTTCAAGAATATAGTGTTTTTGTTAATTTTTTGTCTTAATTTTTATTACAATTGACCAATGGCTGCCACTATGGTAATATCTAGTCGAAACTATGATATGTACTATATTTCAGGCATCTGTCTTCCATATTAGTAAATAAAAAATATTAAAATAGCAAAATTTTTGTAAAGGAATTCATAAATTTTGAAAGTACGCCCCTTTTTAAGGGTGAAGGGAGTGAGATACGGCAAAATTGCACAGAACCAAATTTGTAGAGCGTCTAATTCCCAACTAACGATTTTCCCTCAGATTTGAGGTAGGACTTCTCGTTCAAAAGTTACAGCGAAAATAGAAAACCCTTACATATTCAGATTACCGATGTCATCCCTTTTTATTTTTTTGAGGGGGTTAAAATTTGAAATTTCCCATTATGGGGATTTTTTCTTTGGTTTTGAGATACAGGTAGTGTGTGTGCCGAATTTCAAGTTTCTAGCTCATCCGGAAGTCCAAAATACTTTGTATACATGATCAGTCAGTCAGTTTCACATCGGGTTGTATAGTTATTAGATAAAAACATTGCTCTTGTACGCTTGTAAATTAATCGTCTGCTAATAGGCCACCATGTTTCAGAAGTCCCATTTAACCTCCGTATCGCATTGTACATGCAGCACTCAGGTATACAAGCAGTGTTTACAACTTGTTGTGTTGTCGATGTCCATTATGCCCGTAATCAAACCCAAACGCAGTAAAAAATCATTTTTGGAACATCATTTGAGCAGGATACAAAGCTTATTTTATGTCGATTAAAATGTAATGTTGTTGTTTAAATTAAATACGACACGATAATTACATGTTGATGTTGCTATGTCGCTGTTTATGATATTAGTAACTAGGTTGTTACATAATAATAATAATTTTATTAAAATATTTATTTTATTACATTATTTATTGTTATAGAAATAAATCTTAGGATTTTAACATCCAAACAAGAGTACTACAAAGACTTATAACTTATTTAGAAACGACTTTTGTATCCAAACAAATTCTTAACTTGTTACTTAATTAATAGAAGTATCCGTTTCTATCCAGTAAAACATTAATTATGTTTAAACATGCTAAGCAATATGTTGTGAGATTACTTTAAAGCTTAACAAAATTTTACATAAATAATTTTATTTATCATTCTAATTTTCGAAAAATGATTGTAAGTGAAATGATTTTATTCTTTGAAATAAAAGTCAAATGATGATTCAGTATGTACCAGAATACATCCATAAAACCTTTCAACGCTTTTGGTATGCGAGATATAAGAAATTTAGTGTAAATTGATAATAATAGTTCACTTATTAAATAAAAATTAATTATTTATTCCTCGTATTAATATTCAGTAACCTCTTCAACTACCCCATGCAGAATCTATATCTTTAGAGGTACAGGTTGTCTGCCACACTACTACTATGGACCCCCCCCAGAGATGGATTTTTGGACTTTGCCCTCGGGGTTCGCCACCCAGCCTACCCCGCCCGGTCCTAGCATTCCCCCTTCCCCCCCCTACCCTCATGCTACCACTCCCCTCCCTATACCCTCATGCTACCCCGCCCGACCCTCCCGTCCTCGCCACCCGCGGGGCGCACTTTTGGACTTTGACCTCTGGGATTCTCCACCCGCCCGGTCATAGCATTACCCCTCCCCTCCCCCTGCCCTCATGCTACCCCGCCCGGCCCATCACGCCCTCGCCCCCGCCCATGCGACTGACTCTGAATAAAATTTATTTCTCTGACTGGGTTTCGAACCCGGGTCTCCTAGTTGGTAGGCAAGCGTCTTAACCACTGGTCCACGCCAGCATCTGTGTAGGAACGGATTTTAAAGTCTAATATGTCAAAGTAACTATGAAAAGGGTTCTTGCTTTTCATGTATAAACCTAATATGATGCTAGTTTGTCAATTCTATGCTTTAGCGTAATACTGTTTTTGTAGTTTATTAGAGAGTTAGTTTGCTCGATCGCTCCTAGGGTGCAGGGAGGTCGTCTTCTTGCGTTTCATCATGCTTTCCTGTTAGTTCGTCCATTCTCTCCTGCAAGCGCTGTCGGCGCATAACGTCATCATTTTTAGTTCGATCGTTTTCTCCTAGAGTGCAGGCCGTTCGTTTACGTCACTTTTTGCGCTAGTTCCTCCTTTCCCTCCCAGGAGCGCTCAAGTCGTTTGTGACGTCATAACATGTAAATAATTTTAAAAAATGGTTTTGGAAAATATATTTTAAAATAATATTAGGAAATAATGTTGTAAAATATTAGGAAATAATGTTGTAAAATATTTTTAGAAAATAATTTTGGAATTAAGTTTTAGATTTAAATATAAATTATTTTGTAGTTGTGCTTTATTAACCTTGTGAGACACAACTGTACTTTCAGGAATAGACAAGCTTACTCTTTTCAACACGACCACCCAACCATATTTAGCAAATAAAATTTACTGTGTAATACTCTCTTTTGCACATACCTCCATGATTAGACAAGCTAATGTATACTTATTTGTAAAACACTTGTGAAATAATAAGACATTGAATGTATAACACAAACACTTTATTTACACACAGTTAAAACTATTTACAAATTATTTAGATCTATTTACAAAATTAAATAAATTTTATTCCAGTGCCGTCACCTCGGTACAGTAGAGACAGCTCTGTAGTGTAGCTCTTCAAGACGTCATCTGTGAGGACGGCGAGGAATCGCCGTGGAAGGTATACGTTCAAGAGAGTGTCATCCCCAGGTGATTGGAGTATGGCGCACACAGCTTCGCCGTAACGTGTTTGAGTCTTTGAAAAACGCTGGATCTTGTACGGGACATTCTGACGAAGATCTTGAAGCCGGGTAAATAGTGGAGCGTTACAATTGTTGAGACGTCCTTTCAGCTCTGCCATGATGTTGACGGTATCACTTTCACTGGTCGAATGGTAATATGGTGTTACTCCGCCGCCTTTTTACTGGTTATGATATTGAACAAGTTTCAACACGTTGTTCAGGGCACACATCATTTTAGACTTTCCATGAAACAAACAGAACACTGGTGAAGTTTCGAGGGTTTTCAAGGAAGGATAATTTTCCAAGTCCAACACCAGACTGTCAGTAAAACTTTCTCTAAGGTATTTCACTTTTTCCAAACCTTTCATGTACACTATGGAATTTCTAAAGAGAGGCTTCAAATGTCGGTTGAGAGCTTGAATGGTGATATCTCCGTCTTGCCAACCGATGCCGTGATAATTTTTGGTAATCCACGCACACTGTTTCTTGATTTTCGAATCCAGAGTAGCGTAAGGGTGGGGCGTTCTTACAGTCCAGTGTTGTATAACTGTACCGTCGACCAAAGCGATAGCAAACTCTTTAATTATAAAATTATTACTAGAGTCTTTGAAACCTTGAAAGTCGACAAACAACTCCATGACCGACCCACAGCAATGGTGTACATCGAATGAAAGTTTGGTTCCTTCACCCTCGGAAACTCCCCACTCTGGAAACCCCCTCACCCTGGAAATCCCCACCACTCTTAACCAATTGGCGATTACAACATGTTACAAGTACATTTAGTACACATCAGGTATACAAATATCAAACATGTGCTGAACACTATTAAAATAAACAATTTCTCTACTATAGAATCTATCGAACAAAATATCATTTTTCTCGAAACAAAAGTTCTTTGTATATTTAACACTGTCTAGTTGTAATCTACCGTGACGTTGCGGTACCTATCCACCTCTATGACGTTGCAAAATTCACCGAGTACGATACAGTTGACTGCTTCCGTGAGGGCGGTGGCAAACTTGATTTCTACACGTAGACTGCCTCTCTGGACCAAATTCCAGTGTGATCCTGTCGCTAAATCGGGTGTCAAATCAAAAACATATAGACAGTAGCCGTTGGGGTACATGTCTCTAGAAATCCCGTTTCCTTGGTTTCGGTTGTGGATCCCGCTACCTGAAAACAACGTGTTGTAGCAACATGTGTACAACTGCTGATTCGTGTAGTCGGGTTGTAACGCCTTGGCCGGTACTTGCTGTCCGTTAACATACAAAGCCAGAAAGTTTATGTTGTAATGGCTAAAGTTGAACGGATTGCGTTCAAAGCTTCCATTGGACGCGCTATTTCCGACCAACCCCACAACCACACGTTTCGGCAACTGGCCCAAGTAGACATTGTCGATGGTTTTTCCCAGGACGTCACTGGGAATGGTGAACGCCTTCACTTCTACCCGTGTGATTGGATACTTTGCCGTACATGATTCCAACATTTTTGAGTGTTCGATCAAGATCGTCGGGTTAATCTTTACTCTTCGCACCATCAGACTGGCTTCCATGATGTTGATCTTGAACTGTGACTTTGACATGAGACTGAAACTGTCACGGGACCTTACAAATTTAATTTTTAGTTCCACACCGTTCACTAGATACTTTCTTTGGTGGAAAACGTCTTCGTGTATGTAACCCATCATGTCAACGGGGCGGCTGTTGGCAAAGTATCTACGCCTTTCCTTCAACCCTTGGTTTTCATCTTCTGTTTTATCCATTTGACCGGCGGTATCGTCTTCCCAGAGTGCCATGTTAAGGTGTGTACTTTTCGCACCATCGTCGTAGTTTAAAAGTGTTTCGATGAAGGCGCGGTACGCATACGTGTTTCCATTTGCCGATACAAGTTTCTGGTTAAAGTACACTTCCACCTGACTAAACATGGAATGCAGGAAATAGTTTACGGGGCCGACTTTATCGCAGTTAGCGTCAAGCAGCTCATTGTCATCTTGCAATATTCTCGCTTTTACGCAAAGTAATGTTTGCGACAAGTCCAAATACTCGTCACCGTGACCGGGTACGACGAATTCGATGGGTGATTCGTCAGTGAGAGATGATAAAGGCTTGTATTGGACCCACTCACCCCGGTCGATGCTCGTTTGTGTAGGCGGTAGAGAAAACAAGTCCAATTCAGTTTTGGAACATTCAGATGACATATTGTGCACGTAGGCCATTATGAAAAAATATCAGCCGGGTGTTTCAGAGTCTTCTTTTTTGTTGCTTTCTTAACATCCGTCTTCTTTTTCTTTGTTGGTTTTTTCTTCTTGTTCGTTTTGTTTTCCTTCTTGCACGTCGGTTTTTTCTTCTTGGACGTTGGATTTTCCTTCCTGATGATGTTCACTGTACGAGGTTTCGGCACAGACTGAGCGATCGCAATTGAACTACCGGTAGATATAGGCATTGGAGCGCGGTCGCCGAAACCGAAAATCCCGCCGACACTGGACATGTTCACTCTGCGATGGCTCGGAACAGACTGACCCGTTCACCGCGTTAAATCTTAGATGCTGGAAGCCAAGAAAACCACAGGATAAAAGTATTCAAATCGTTATTTTCGATGGACATAAACATAGTTTATTTCATCAGAAGGAAATATTTTTGTTCTGAAACGATATTCGTCAGGGGTTTCCTGCTTTAAATCTATCAGTAGATACCCGTGAGATTCCGAGGTGGCATCAGCGAATGCTTCCTGAAGAAATCGAGTGTTCTCAAGGCATATTTGTTGTGCTAGATGGCGAATCTGCATCTTGTCACGTGGGTTCTTAAAACATACGATGTACTGCGCATTCAATGATATGTCTCGTTGCCCTCTTCCTTGGTGGAAAATGTTTTGAGTTATGTAGAACACGCTGATATTGCAATGATGGCACCCTCTTGTAAACAAATCTACCACTTTTTGGTCCGTATGATTCATCATGTCGTCGATGACAACTAGTTTAGGGTTACCGCAGTCTTCCAAATCTTCTATGTCTGGTAATCCTCGTTTGAACTGTACAGGTATTTTGATGTTTGAAGGTTCGCAAGCTCCATAATACCAAGAAATGGAGGAAAATATCGTATCACTCATCTCGTTCATATTCTCTATGAATTTCTTTACAAAATGTGTTTTACCAGCCATACTAGGACCACTTATGATGGCTTAAAAAGGATGTTTCCACCTCGGACCCATGATTGCGACTGAGGTTGATTATTGATTTTCAATATATATATATATATATATATATATATATATATATATATATATATATATATATATATATATATATATATATGAGTTTTAACTCCTTTTGCTTTACATCCCACCATTATTTGTACTTTATATAGTATACATACTTCAGTCATGTAAATCATGTTGGATCAGGCAAACTTCCATTAAAATTTTTATCGTTTCTTCTTTCGCGCGGTCTTAAGGACCAATACTCTCAGTCACACTTTTTTCTAGCGACTTCTGATAAATACCCTGACCTTCTGGGGTACCAGTTCAGTTGAGTGGAATGTCCCGAGCGGTAAACATCAATTTAGAGCTCCTGCGAGTTATAATCAAGTTGAAACCTACACTTCGCCTAACCCTGTTACGTATAGCTGATGAAAGTTTAGTGACCGCCTTATGTGAGTGTTTTCTAAATATATTGAACGGCAATATCCCTATTTCTCTTGAAGTGAGGCGGAAACTCGAAAGGTACAAACATACTATAAGGTCCATAGCATATTCGAAAGGATCGTGGAAGTCCAAAAGAGCTCTTCTAGTTAAGCACTGTAACACACTAGTTCCTTTGGTTATCGACACGGCACTCAACTATTTCAACGATGAATCATGCAAAGAAGATGGTACTGATTTCACCCGAAGCCCTTCAACGTATGAATGAACAGCGGCAGAAAAATGAATAGTAGTGGGGTTTGCCCACTCCTGGCCCAGGTCAAGGTCAGGCGGTTGTAAGTGTTGTAGGGGTTGTAGCGGCTGGGGTTTTTTTGACAGTGATGGGTGGGTTTGGGAAGTGGGTCAAGGTCATCCAGATGGGGTTTTTAAAAATATATTTATTTAATAAAAACTCATCAGTAATTGGAGAATTGCTTTGTCATTATTTGTAGTAATAGTTATTTTATTACTCTGTATGGGATGGGAGTCAGTGCTTGTATGGGTGAATCCTGCTGTGTATCCATAATTGCAAAAAAGGAGAGGTCCTAGGTGGTTACAGTGCGAGTTGATAGAGCAGAACAAGACATGTGTCTGAGGAAGAATGATCATATAAACCTGGTAATATAGTGAATAAGAATAATTGGATAGGATCGTCAATAGGTGTAACAAGATTGAAATTTTGATATTTCAGCATTTCAGTTAAGACAGAGTGTAAAATAGGATTAGTAGAACAAGTATTACAAAGGTTAGATTTTACAAAGTACAATGGGTGAAAACTGAAGTATTTTTTAAGCTTACCCAATGTAGTACGCGGTTTTGAAATTGTGGAGTTAGATTGTTTCTGTAAAATGTGTTTCGTACGCAAAAGTTTTAAATGTAAAGTGTGCGAATCCATAATAATATTCAAAGGGGAGATGTGTACTCTCCAAAAATCAGCGAGTATATGATTGGTGCCCGCGAGTGTGTTTGAATATATAGAGACTAATTAGCATAATAAGCGCAAACATATGTTAGAGTAACAAGAGTAAGTTCAAAAATGTTTGATAGTCTTAGAGACTTACGGATAGATGTTTACTGTCCCCCTATCGCCATTATAATGGCGCACGCGCGAGGTACCGATGCCGCTTATATAGGGTTGTGTGAACCCCCCCCCCTAACCCCCTCCTTTAAAAGAATGAGATAAAAGGGAAGAACTTTGGAGATTTCAGTTCTTTTGTCGGGGCGGCAGCGTCGCGAAAGGTTCTAGCAGGGGGAAAGAAATAGTTAATAAATTTTTGTAAAATTTTTATAAAAAACCACTAGTGGTAGAATTTAGTTAATTATTTTATAAGGGTTTAAGAACTGTGTCGTAGACGATTAATCGCAATTAAATCTAGCATTTGTACAGGTAAAAATTGCAGTATAATAATTATATATTAATATATGGGTGTTAACTGTTTATAGTCTAAGTAGTTTAGTCTAGCAGCAGAAGTTAGTTAATTATTCTGCAGGGGTTAACTTGTATAATAAGTATAAACTAAAATAAAAATAGTAACGCGAGATTATTTGATATATTATATATATAAAATAAAAGTGTATTTTTATATGTTAAGAAATAGTTGAAAAAATAAATTACATAAAAAAATAGCAAGCTTAACAGGTGTAAGTTAAAACAAAGCATATGTAACATTACTAGGTGGTAGAGACTTACAGATTAGTTGTTTCAGCTGCGGTACCTGGGGAGTGAATGGCAGACGCGCGACCGCGTTGCGGCTTATATAAGCGCGGATATTAATTATGTTGAACTTGACCCCCCCCCCCCCCCCCCGAGAAAAAAAGTAATGACCCCCCCCCCCGTCACTTTCACTCATCAATATAAATTAGGTTGATAGTGGTTACATTTATGTAACACCAATTTACCTTTGATGTTGCCAATAGTTTAATAACTATAGTTAAGCGGCAAAAGAGGACAAATAATTTTCTGCCATTACTCAGATGATAACAGGCAACAATTATGGTGTTACGCGATGGGGAAAGCCTCAGTCAAGCTTAACGGCGGATTAAACCAGGTGTTGCCTAACGTTAATTGCAAGGTACAACGCTCCACCTGCATTAGCGGCGACCTACATGTGACGAATAGATCATTGGAAATTTCCACTGACGTTGGACGTTCTATCCCCCTTAAACCCCTATGGCTCCCCACCACTTTGTGAGCCGAGAACCTTTTTGGCGACTATCGCTGAGTTAGTTCGGAACAATTCGTCGGACGCGATGGTTGTTCCGAACTCAGAGGGTACCTCAAATATATAAGCGGCCGATATATATTTGAGTTACTCTTGCTGTTAGGGTTTTAATATTAATACTTGTTGTGTGTGAGTGTGTGTGCAAAATGTTATTTTTAGTTTTAAGTTGTGCTAATTTTAAGCTTTAATTGCGCATTGCGATGTTAGCATTAAGTTGTGTTATGGTATTGTTGATGTTTGGAAAATGTGTTTTTGATGTTGAGTTTTGGTATAATTATTGTATGTGTATGTATAAATAACCTTTTACAGCTAGCTGTTAGGTGGGTAGATTAAATTTAATTTTAAATTATGGAAGTTCTGTTGAACTTCATTAAATATGGGTGGGACATGCGCGTTGTGCCGTAGGTAGCGCATATTTTTTATTGCTTTAAAATGTTTAATTTTGTTAGGAAATAATCATATTTGGGTGGGTCTAGATTAAGGGTGGGAGGTGAGAGTTGCGTCTTGCATTAGCTGTTCCAGAGTCCCCATTGTAAAATTGGAATGGTCAAGCCCAGTGCCTTCGGGCCCGAGACTGAACCGCCCGTATCACAGCTCACCAAACTGGATCGCCACGTGCGTGCGGGCCAAAAATTGGGATCCCTTGCAAGACGTAACTATAGCGGGTTGGGATTTGGGGAAGTGTTAGGCAAACAGAGTGGTGGGGATGGCTACGGCCGTCCCCATCACTTTGGTACATTATCATTTTTTGGTGACCTTGACCTCAATTAAGTTAATGACCCCCCCCCCGGCAGTGAACTTGACCTTGGTGACCTTGACCTTGAACTTGAACCTGACGAGCCCCCCCCCGGCAGTGAACTTGGCCTTGGTGACCTTGACCTTGACCTTGAACTTGACGAGCCCCCCCCCTCACCCCCGGCAATAATCAGGATTAGAAAATGACTAATAATTCAAGAATGGTTTGCCGGAATAAGGCAAGTCATACATCAATGAAAAGCTCTAATTAAGAGCAATATTGTGGTAAAGACAGAATCGTATTATTTTCTTTTACTAAAATTGTACCATAAAAAGAACACAACACCCCCCCCCCTCCACTCAATGACATGGCGATATAAGAGTGGTGTGGTTTGTGTTGAGAACATTCTTCACCTGTAATAGCTAGAGTGAACATGTCTCCCCAAGGCGCTTCGATATTTTATAACAAATGTACAAAAGTTAAAGAAGTATTGGAGGTGGATGAAGAAAACGATGAAGAAATTGAAGAAATTGAAGTGCCTTTGTTAAGTGAAAATATAGTAACAAGAATATTTGTGGATCCAAATTCACCAATGGATATTATAGGAAGGTTTTTAATTGAAGTTGTGACATGGATAGAAAATGGAAGATTAGTAGACATAAGATCTCCAATTTTGGTAGATGATAGACACACCTTTGGTGTATATTGGAGAAACATAGATCTGTTATAGCTGTGGGCGGAGGCATATGTGGAGTATTTGCAATTGGAAGAAAATATAGGCTTTAATCATTACTTTTCAGCTTTAGTGTTAAACTACTAATTCTAACATTTCACTAAAAAAAAAACCTTACAAATGTGGTGGGGGAAGCATTATATAAAGGGAATAGAAGGGAGAAGCATTTCATTTCCGTGCTAAATTTCAAAGAGTAAACATCAACACGATGCATCAATGTGAAATTTGCTCAGAAATTTTTCATGATAATATTCTACTAGAAATACATAAAGAATTATTTCATAATAATAATGAAGATGTAACAGAAACAGAATATGAAGATTTAAAACTATATGAAGAAGAAGAACCAAAAGAAGAACAACAAGAAGAAGAACCGTTAGCAGGACCATCTAATGAAATACCGCATCAATGTGAAATTTGCTCAGAAACTTTTCATGATAATATTCTACTAGAAATACATAAAGAATTATTCCATAATAATAATGAAGATGTAACAGAAACAGAATATGAAGATTTAAAACTATATGAAGAAGAAGAACCAAAAAAAGAACAACAAGAAGAAGAACCATTAGCAGGACCATCTAATGAAATACCGTGTTTAAAAGTATTTGCTTTAGAAGGTAGAGTAGTAATGCACCACAAAATTCAAAATGAAAATTTTGAATTGGATCAGTTTTTTAAAGAAGTAAGAACAATTGTAAGTAAAACACTCACAGAAGAATTAAGAAGACTAAACTTTATTAAATTTGGCATATTATTAAATGCTATGTTTACTAATGTAGAAGGAGAAATGTCACCAAGAGGATTCATGACAAAAAACCAGACCATCATGGCAAGTTCAGATATTAATTCAATAGTTGAAGATTGTTTGGAAGAAATATTAACAAAAATTCAAGAACATGAAGGAAGAGGATCTGGTTGGAGTTTGGTTAGTATTGAGGGTATGGATGTTAGAGTTCATAAACACGGCTATGGATTAAGGGGTAGCAGTTATATTCCGCTCCCAAAGAAAATTTCAGACACCAAATCATGTATAAATGTTCAAAATGAAGATATGGAATGTTTTAGATATGCAATGACGGCAAAATTTGTACCACCTCACCATGCAGTTAGACCCAGTGAAGAATATGAAACACACAGATATAAATATAATTTCCAAGGATTGACTTACCCAGTGGCTTTGAAGGACATCCCAAAGTTCGAAAAACAAAACCCTGGAACATCTGTTAATGTTTTTGGTTTGGACAGTTCGAATAAAGTGTACCCATTGCGTGTGGTGAAGAATGAACTTCCAGATCATACAGACTTATTACTACTTACAACAGGTGATGTTTCCCACTATGTATGGATTAAAAAATTTGAAACTCTTGTAAGTAATCAACTATGTAAAACTAGACATAAGAAGATAGTTTGCAAAAGATGCTTTAATTTTCATGAAGAAAGAAGAGAAGGAAATGAATGGTTACAAGAGCATAAAAAACTATGTAACAACAATTATGAAGCAAACATTATCTTACCATGTCCAAGTAAAGCAGAGTTAAAATTTGAGAAAATCTCCCATCAATATCGGATTCCCATTGTTGTCTATGCTGATTTTGAATCGACACTAGTGCCTATTGAAAATAATGATGGTGATGTAGGAAGGAAAAGTGTTAAGTATCAGATACATGATCCAAACAGTTTTTGTTTAATGGTTAAATCTACTCTTTCTGAAGAACATCTAAATAGATTTAATTTAACTTCAAAACCTATTGTCTATCGTGGTGTTAATGCTTCTAAAATATTCCTTGATCAGTTGTATATAATAGCAGAAAGTGTTGAAAGATTGTACAGTGATATTATACCGATGATACCTTTGGATGAAGAAGAGATTCAACATGAAAATGCAACTCATTGTTATTTATGTAGAAATGAATTTACTGTGGAAAATCATAAGGTTCATGATCATGACCATCTGACAGGGTATTATAGAGGTGCTGCATGTAACAGCTGTAATATCAACTACAAGATCCCTACAAATATACCTGTAATATTACATAACCTTAGTGGTTATGATGCGCATTTTATTATTCCGGAATTAGGGAGAGATAATGGAGAAATTGATGTCATAGCTGAAACCACGGAGAAGTTTATAAGTTTTACTAAAAAAGTTGGAAATATAAAGCTTCGGTTTTTAGATTCTTACCGTTTTATGTCATCTAGTTTAATGAAGCTTTCTGAAAACCTGAGAACAGAAGATTTAATAGAAACCAAGAAGATTGTAAGTAATGACAAGGTTAATTTAGTTCTTCGCAAAGGTGTTTTCCCGTATGATTATATAGATAGCTTAGAAAGATTTAATGAAACATCCCTTCCACCAAAAGAAGAATTTAAAAGTAAACTATATGACACAGATATATCCCATGAAGATTATGAACATGCGTGTAGAGTATGGAATGAATTAGGATTTAAAACACTTGGAGAATATTCGGACTTTTATGTAAAACTAGATGTAACTTTACTTTGTGATATAATGGAAGAGTTTAGAAATACATGTTTTAAGGCATATGGATTAGACCCTCTGCATTCTTGTACATCACCTGGACTAGCTTGGCAAGCAATGTTAAAGGAAACAAAATGTAAACTCCAACTTCTTACAGATATAGACATGGTGCTGATGTTGGAATCAGGTGTTCGAGGGGGACTAACTCAAAGCGTAACACGACATGTAAAAGCAAATAACAAATATTTGCCCAATTTTGATGCATCAAAACCAAGTACATATTTAGGTTATTTTGATGCAAATAACCTCTATGGATGGGCCATGTCGAATCCTCTCCCATATGGCAATTTCAAATGGGTAGACCCTGATTCTATTGGAAACATCATGAATATAGCGAAACATGGAGACACTGGTTATATTTTGGATGTAGACATTGAGTACCCTGAACATTTGCATGACCACCATTATGATTTACCTCTACTGGCCAAGACGGAAATATCACCAACCGGCAGATGGCCTAAATTAATGATGACTTTAACCAACAAATCAAGATATGTTGCTCATTATTGGGTAATACAACAAGCCCTAGAATTAGGATTGAGAATAACAAAAATTAATAGAGCTTTACAATTTTCTCAATCCTGTTGGTTAAAGTCATACATTGACAATAACACAAAAAGAAGAACTGCAGCTACATCTAATTTTCAAAAGGACTTTTTTAAATTGATGAATAATGCGATATTTGGCAAGACACTGGAAAACAAAAGAAAGCATAAGAATGTGAAATTAGTTAGTGATCCGGTGAAACTACAAAAGCTGGTACAAAAACCTAACTTCGGATCATCCATAATAATCAACGAAAATCTTGTAGCTGTTTCCATGAATAAAATTTCAATTACAATGGATCGTCCTTTATATGTGGGAATGTCTATTCTAGATATTTCAAAGACCCACATGTATGACTTCCATTACAACAAGATGGTTAAATTTTATGGAAGAGAAAACATCGGCATTGTATACATGGATACGGACGCTTTTATTTATTGGATAAGAACTGAAGATATGTACGAAGACCTACGCTGTTTTATTTACAATAACGACTTTGACTTTTCTGATTATCCACAAGACCATCCCAACTACGACAATGGTAGAAATAAAAAAGTATTGGGAAAGTTCAAAGATGAAACAAATAGTGTGCCAATGGAAGAGGTTGTTGCTTTAATGTCTAAATTGTATTCATTTAAATTGTACAAAAATGAAAAAAGAGAACATGAAATCGTGAAGAAGGCCAAAGGTATAAAAACCTCATACCTGAAGAAGAATGTACAGTTTGAAGAATACATGAGATGCTTATTTGAACATGTTGAGACAACAGCAACATTTAACACCATAAGAAGCTTCAACCATCGTCTCTTCAGTGTAAAGCAAACCAAATGGGCTTTGAGTTGTAAGGATGATAAGAGGTACATACTGGAAGATAATATAAAAACTCTACCATTTGGACATTATTCCTTATACCCTATCGACCAGTAAACCTATTCTTCGTCCTTTACCTTCTTCCTTTTTCCTTTCTGTAAAGAAGAGGGGACATGACAAGCTCAATGTCATGTTCCCTCTTTTTTACACCAATGTAATATGGCCTTGACCTATAATCTAACCATATAAAAGAGGATAAACCATTTTAGAGATCAGTACTTTTACAAGCGGTGTGGAAGACACAACTGAAGATGGAAGATTTAAGGAACAAGATTGTAAATGAACTTCATAAGCCGGCAAGAAGAAAATTTCCTAGAAGAAATACAATTATAAAAGGAATGAATGATCTTTTCCAAGCCGATCTTATTGAAATGATACCACATAGTAAATTAAATAAAGGATTCAAATACATTTTAGCGATTATAGACTGTTTTACTAAAGTGGCTGATGCTTTACCGCTAAAGGACAAGACTGGTAAAAGTGTTACAAAAGCTATGGAAATGGCTATACAAAGAAATAATTTCAACATCAAACATCTACAAACTGATGATGGAAAAGAATATTTTAACAAAGACTTTGCAGCTTTAATGAAGAAGTATAAAATAAATCATTATTCTACAAATTCTGAAGTTAAAGCTTCAATAATAGAAAGATTTAACAGAACGTTAAAAGGAGCAATGTATAAAACATTTTCCAAACGAGGATCATATATTTGGTATGATATATTACCACAACTTATAAAAGAATATAACAATAAGTATCATCGAACCATTGGTATGAAGCCTAATAAAGTAAATAGTGCCAATGCTAAAATGGTATTAAAACGTATTAAAAATAATACTACTCCTAAACGTGAAAAAATGCAGCCCAAAACATTTAAAGTTGATGGTTAAGTTCGTATAAGTAAGTACAAAGGAGTATTTAGCATAAGGTATCTGCCAAACTGGACTAATGAAGTATTTACAATCTATAAAGTGCAACCAACAATACCTGAAACCTACATTTTAAAGGACAACAAGGGTGAATTACTTGAAGGTGGATTCTACGGACATGAATTGCTAAAATCATCAGTTGGCGATGTATATCTTGTTGAAAAAATTTTACAAAGAAAAAAGGATAAGGTGAAAGTACGTTGGTTGGGATTTGATAAAAGTGAAGACTCTTGGATCCCTACAAAAGACTTAGTGTAGCAATTTATGAAGTCATTACATGTTTAACTTTTACACAAGATGGAGATTGTGCAACAAAAGGATCGATTTTTTAGTAATAATATTGATGAATTAACAGTTGACAACGACAAGTTAAATCATGGAAAACATGGTGAATTACTGCCAAACACAATAAGATGTTTAATAACTGGACCATCAAATTGTGGAAAGACAAATGTGGTTTTTAACTTAATAACAAATCCTAAAGGATTACGTTTCAACAACATTTACATCTTTTCCAAATCTTTGCAACAACCCAAATACCAATTACTGAATAAAGTACTTGCAAGTGTACCTGAAGTTAATTTTTACAAGTTTAATGCTAGTGAAACTATAATGGAGCCAAACGAGGCTAAACCATTTTCTATATTTATATTTGATGATGTATCTTGTGAAAACCATGACACTATTAAAAGTTATTTTGCCATGGGAAGACATTACAATATTGATAGCATTTATATTGGTCAAACTTACAGTAAAATTCCAAAACAACTAATAAGAGATAATGCAAATCTACTAATTATCTTTAAGCAAGATGAAACAAATTTAAAGCACATATATTATGATCATGTGAATGCAGACATGTCATTTGATAAATTTAAAGAAATGTGTGGCAAAGCATGGGCTGAAAAATATGGATTTCTTGTTATTATGAAAGAAGAAGCTATAAAAAATGGAAGATATCGTATAGGATTGGATAAATTTGTATTAATCCATTGAACGATTGATGATACGTTTAGTAATAGATTGGACCTCGCAGCGTAAACATGGTGAACCAAGAAAAACTATTAAAAGAAATAAAATCACTGAGTGACTCGATTAGACTTAAAAATCGAGCATTAAGAATGGGTTTGAATGAAAGAGAAGAATTTCTGGAGACTACATTTAAGCCTATTACAGAACCTTTAAAACAGATAACAGAAACAATTGGTAAATCTCATTATGAAGGAGATGTTTTACTACCTGTTTCTAAATTTGAAGTAAAGACTTTGAAAAAGGAAGAAGATGATGATTCTTACACAAGTGATAGTGAAGTTTCTCAAAAAGAAGAAGAAACAAGACAAGAAGAACCAGAAATAAATGTTCAAAAAGAAGAAGAACAAGAACAACATATACCTGAAGCAGAACAATCAATTCCAAATCTAACAAAATTAAGTAGTGATATATTGCAACAAGGACCTCTTGGAAGAAAGTATATCATGAAGATGTTACAGGAAATAAAAGCTAACCCAAAACTACACAAGTCACATGTATATGGAGCGAGAATTGATGGAAATGAATTAAAAATAGGAGATTCAAAAGTACATTTGACTGAAGATGATGACATTGTTATTGGTGAGCATAAATATAAAGGAACAAAAGGATTATTTGAACTGATTTTTAAAAATATACCTATAAAATATACACTACAAGATTTAAATACTTTTAAAGAAACTTTGCAAAATACTAATGCTCATAAGAAGAATTACTCCAAAGATTCAATGATAAATAGAACACGCGCAACTAAATATACAGTTGTAATAAAAAGATTGTTTCCCCTGAGAAAACTACCAACATTACGAACTGCGCCTGCTTTGAAGAAACCGCTAAAGAGGAAATCTTTATCACTTATGGACTTATCACTTATGGATGAATATGGTAAAAAGAAAAAAGGAGAATCTTCAACGTCTGGTAAAGGTTTAATGAAAAACCTATATAATACAAATGTGATTTACTATAATGATATAAACAAATTGGTCGATAGAATGAGACTATTACATGAAGCCATGGAAGCTGGTCATACAGGTTTAAATAATGAATGGGTGGCTTTAGTTGACGAACTTCGAAATCGTGGAATAGTTGTATAAATCATTACGGATATATAAGAGAGCTGTGAGTATACAGTGGATCAGTTCAATCATGAGTGTCGACAAGTTCGGACGGTACTCCAGGCTAGGAGTGCAAGGAGGAGAAAACAGAAAAAGAAGTGGATTGCCGCAAACACCTGAAGGTGACTATGATATGAGTAACAAACGTTTAAAATTTGTTAAAGACCAAGAAGAAAATACTGATGGAGCAAATTTAAAAACAGTAAAAGAAGCAACTTCAACATCATTGAAATTAAACAAGAATACTTACGATGTTAAATCACATAGAATAATTAATGTTGGTAAACCAACTGACAGTTCTGATGCAATTACTAAAGAGTATTTATCATCTGAACTTTCCAACACTTTAAAATTGCAGTGGGGTAACAATTTAAAAGATGGACAAACATATGATGCTGGAAATCATAGGATAACCAATGTGGCAAATCCAAAAAATGATAAAGATTCAGTTAATAAAGAATATTTACATTCTATAATACCGGAAAAGACTCAAAAAGGATTTTCTTTTTATAAGTTTATTATAAATGATATTGGATACCCAAAGGAAGACGGTGATGCTGTAAACCTGAAATACATCAAGGACAACTGTATTTTACAAGATGCTGATGAAATAGATTGTCATGGAAAAGCATTGTCAAATGTAAAATTTGGTTCTCAACCAAAAGGCGCTGTTACTATGGAACAATTATCTAAAGAATTAAAAAGGGGAACATCAAATTTTGTAAAACATGAAGATGCCGTGCTAAAGCGAGGAAATATATTTATACATGGAAATGAAAAGTTTGATTTATGGCAAGGAAGTAATGATGAATGGGATGCGGGAGGTAAAAGAATAACAAATGGAAGATTTGGTCAAAAAAGTTCGGATGTACCTTTAATGGCACAAACATTAATTGCGGGCGGTCCTTTATTAGGCACATATGAAGGTCATAATAGAAGAATAAAAAATATAATACCTGGTAATGAAGAAAATGATTGTGTTACAGTGAAACAAACAATAACTTGGGATAAACGCAATGGAACCAAATTTGATGCTAAAATGAAGAAAATAATTAATATTTAACCAGGTGAAGATTATAATGATG
This sequence comes from Neoaliturus tenellus, assembly GCA_030545055.2. Classification (NCBI taxonomy): domain Eukaryota; kingdom Metazoa; phylum Arthropoda; class Insecta; order Hemiptera; family Cicadellidae; genus Neoaliturus; species Neoaliturus tenellus. The sequence continues at coordinate 25,376,212 of CM061531.1, forward strand.
CTGCTACTATTGGACAAGTCATAACAACATCAAAAAGTGATTCGACCGCTTACACGTGTAATGATAAACGTATTATGCAGTTACACGATCCTCAACATCCGAAAGATGCTGTAACTTTAGATTGTTTAATAAGAATAGTGGGCAATTTACTTATTGATACCCACAATCATATAGCTAGTACAACGAGTCATGTGATAATTCAACCCGATGAACGAGAAGCTTGGATTAAAAATAGAATCATAAATCAGTATGTAATTAATTTGAATAATTAAATATTTAAATATAAAAATTGTGCATAAGGTATTCATTTATGTAAAGCAGCTCGTGGAGTAAACACGCTGGTTATATAAGACGACATAATGAAGACCGCACCGCTCAGTCTTCGTCAAGACAGCGGCAAGAAAGGACGTGGTATTACATCAGCTGCGTTATCCCTGCTCAGACAGATTCCTGTTGGTGCTGTTCTAAATAGAACAATAGACGCTCTACCATACGAATTTCATCTGCCCGGAGGTTATCAATATTGTGGACCTGGAACTAAGTTGGCAAAACGTTTAGCAAGAGGAGATCCTGGAATTAATAAATTGGATCAAGCCTGCAAAGAACACGATATAGCGTATTCCAAGTTTGCAGATTCAAAAAATAGATCGATAGCAGATAGAGTGCTAGCGGAAAAAGCTTGGCAAAGAGTTAAATCAAGTGACGCCAGTATTGCAGAAAAAGCAGCAGCTTGGGCAGTGACAACAGCCATGAAGACGAAAGCTAAGTTTGGTGGTGGAAGACGACGCGGGAGAAAACCTAACAAAAAAGAAGCTGCAAAAAGAGGCGGGAACATCAAAAGAAGACGTCACACTACCCCTAAAAGAAAAGTCAAGAAAACATCCATATGGTCAATGGTAAAAAACGGATCGGGTCTTTACTTAAGACCATACCGTGTGTATTAAATGAGAAAAATAAATTGATAATTCCAAATGAAGCATTAACAAATCATCAATTGTCAAAATATGTAAAATGTTTAAGAATACCATTCTTTAGAGGAGTTTTTATGAAAGATACATTACCAAATAGAGTGTGGAAAAATGAAACTGGAATAGTAAATTTAGACTCTAATTTTGGACCAGGTACTCATTGGGTATGTTATAAAAAACTTGGAGAAAATGTTTACTACTTTGATAGTTTTGGAAATTTACCACCACCAAAAGAACTTCAACATTATTTTCGGAACTCCAAGAATATATTCTACAACTACAAAAGAGAACAACCTAGCAATACGGAAATATGCGGACATTTATGTTTGGAGTTCCTAGCGAAGAGCGTCAGTCAGCTTTAAGATGTCATCGTATACAGTGTCGCTGAGTGGAAATTCATCAACATTGAAAAGTACACTTTTCCCAGCGTTACGTTTATCTACGGACAAACTATGGGAAGCAGCATTATTGGATTTGACTACATACAATTCAATTCCCAATGTTACAGAAGGAAAAAATAATTTACTACATTATTATGAAAGTAAAGATGAAAAAGGAAATTATTCACAATTAAAAATAATTCCATTATCTACAGGAGCATATGAAATAGACGATATAAACCAAGTATTACAAAAGAAACTTGGAGAAGAAAATATTTCTATAAAAGGTAATAATAATACATTAAAAGCAGAAATAACTTCAAAGTATTATATAGATTTTAGCTTAGACCACTCAATCGGCAATTTGCTCGGATTTTCAAAGAAGAAAGGAATTTTAGCTCCTGGAAATGATTATACTGGCGATACAACAGTAACAATATTAAAGGTGAACAGTATTGATGTATTAGATAAAGTTGTATGGAGAGTACCACATGTCAGATTGGCGGATGAACATCGAGTATTATTATTAAAAAAATTAAAATCTGACCGTGATATTGTAATACCATTTAGAAGTTGGGAATTTCATGAATACCCCATATTGCCTTAAACAGAAAGACAAACATGGACTGTTAAAACCTCTACTTATTTAGAACGGGCAAGGTACATAATAGTTGGTTTTCAGACTAAACGAAAGGATATTATAACTGCGCACGCTGGTCAATTTGACCATTGCAAAATAAAGAATTGCAAAGTTTTTTTAAATTCTCAGTTTTTTCCATATGACAGTTTAAATGTTTCATTTAACAAGAAACGTTATTCCATTCTATATGACATGTATGCAAGATTTCAATCGTCATATTATGGTAAGACCAATACACCACTACTATCACCAGAACAATTTTATTCAAAAGCTCCAATTGTTGTAATCGATTGTTCAAAACAAAATGAATCTGTGAAATCTTCAAGTGTAGATATAAAAGTTGAAATGGAATTTGAAGATAAAATACCAGATGGAACTTCAGCATACTGTTTAATTCTACATGACAAAATAGTTACCTACACACCACTAACAGGAATTGTGAAGAATGTGCTTTAAGAAGGATTAATACAACATCTGCATGATTTGTAAGGTTTTTACAAAAAAATCAACAATATCTAGGTCATCTGCGAGTATAAAAGCGAGAAAAAAGAGCTGGAAATTCATTTCATCTTTGATTGTCGTATGGGTAACATCGTCCGCAAGATGAGTTCTACTACATCAAGTGCTAATGAAGAAACTACACCTTTTATGGCTGACAATAGTTTGGATATAGAAAGACAAGTTGAACAGGAAATGGATGAGTTCCTCAAGTTTAAACATAAGAAGACAGAAGAAGAGGAAGTTGAAAAAGAAACAAAGAAAAGAAAAATTGAAGATAACATTTCCACCAACATCTTAACGGAAGTATTTCTTCGAATATTTTATCCTATTTCTTCTTGTATGACAAAGACTGTATCTGCTGGAGTGATGAAATCATTGGATTACTCTCCTACTGTTATTTTAAATCACGGATCTAAAATGGTAACCTTCACTGAAACTTCATGGGAATCTTTTATGAAACATATACATCTTTAGGAATGTTATTTGAGTAACAATACATTTGGAAGAAAAACAAAAATAGGTTTGTTAGAATCAAATATTGAAATCGATATTGTTAAACAACGTGGTCAACAACTAGTTCGATTTAGAGATTTAACTAAATATAATATAAAAATACATTTGACTAAAGAAGAGTTTTACACTTTAACTTGTGCTACTGGTCCTATAACAAGATATTTAAAACAACTAATATTCTCAAGTGCAATTATCAAAGACTATTTAATTGATGCATTGGATAAACAACCATATGTTCCAATCCTATATGGTCCAGTAGATACTTCAATCTTCAATAGGATACCGCATGAAGTAGATATGTGGAGACAGTTACACCACTATCAAACCAACTTTAATTTAGATGAAGAAAAGCAAGAAGCCAAGGAAAACGAATCATGTTTCAACAATCAACAATCGGCAACAAATTAAACAAATAAAGAATATTGTAAGTAAGAAGAAGAATATTGGGGGTATAAAAGGTTGTCAATCTGGATTAACATACCAGTTGCCTACTGAACGTCATCATGGATAAACAAGTTTCATTCTCTAAGAAGATAGAATTAATGGAAGTAAAGCAAGGTATCATAGAGTTTCAAGCATTCCGTGGTAATGATGGAAATTTTATAATTAAAGAGTTAGTGGTACTAGATATGATAACATCTGTTCTTTATCACTTTTTATTTATGCCTCCTTTACCATTCAACAGATTAACAACCAAAGCTAAAGTAACAAACAAATGGTTGATGAAACATTTTCATAATCTAAGATGGGATGAAGGTTTTATAACCTACAATATGATGCCACACATTATGAATCATTTTTGCAAAAAGTTCAAAACTATTTTTACAAGAGGATTGGAAAAAGCAAATTGGATACAAACATATACAAACCATGAAGTAATAAATGTGCAAATGGAGAAAGATTTTTATTGCTACTTTGATAACATCTGTATTCCATCTAAAAACTTTAAACATCAACAGTCTCAATGTGCTTTAAAAAACGCATATCGTTTAAATGTCTATCTCCAGCAAAGTGGTGGGGGAAACGAAGGGTATAAAAGCGAGAGCGGCATTATGACAATGCATCAGTATTACTCGAACCTCCGGGGAGTCAACACCTCTGACGAGCAAACACAAAAAGAAGAAGACGAACAATAGCAAGAAGAAGATAATGGCGTCACAAAATTTTCTACAATCGCTTGTTGATCAATTCAACAAACATTCTAAATCTACTATACTACCGACAAAAAAATGTTCAGAATTGAAGGAAGAGAAACATTATATTATTCACACTATTAAGAAAATGGAAACATCAATTGGAGACGCTATCAATTGCACACTAAGTGAAGCACCCTACACACCTGGTGATGAACCAAAATTTCAAGTATTTCTTCCCAAACGCTTCGTTCAACTGCTGCAGAATGAAGATTTACGACTGATTCACCTCGGCGCACTCTACTTAGCACGGTCCTAGCGGAAGCAACTCTACTGAACTTACACTTCATGTTATGCCTACTAGCAACTAATCTGTAGTTTATATATACTGTTGTACATGTGTGTAACTGATTATAAATAAATAAAAAATAAAAATAAAAAAAATAAGAAAAGGCAACATATCGATAGTGTTTCTGCACTATCGATATGTTGCTTTTTTAAAAACACGCTTGGGTGACCTTGACCTAGTTTTGAGGCTATATAAAGGCCGTAATTTTCTTGAGGATCTCATCAGTCTACGACTACCTTTCGTGCTGTACGCATCTCTGTTGGCTCTTCAGTTATTACGAATAACAACATGTCTCTTAAGGTTAAGTCTGCATCATATGATACCACCACCATCACAACTTTTGAAGAACTCGACGATTTTACTAATGAATTGCGAGTGTTACTTGCCGGTGGTTATCGTTTAAATATTGATGTTTACGCTAACAACATGAGGATGTTTCCTAAACAAAAATTCTGCAATGAAGAAGTATTTGTTTCCACACAACCTTCAACTACAACACCATCTACTCAAAGTAATGTTAAGTTCCAGAAATATTACTGATGTTGAATAATATTGAGTGGTCGCTGTAGCATCTATAAAAGGAACGCGTAACCTAAACAGAATCATCATTTGCTTCCCAACTGACGCAGCGAAAACAACTACCACTACTATGTTGTACAGAATGATGATTGAATTCAATGGAAAAATCTACGGAAAAGACTATCAAAGTGTAGAACAAATGACGTCCGATCTTTAAGTATTGACTAAAGAAGGATTCCAACCAAAATTAATTTAAAAATTTCCTGAAGTACATCCACTATCTACTGAAGATCTCATTGCTATGGCTAAAGAAGAAAAAGAAAAATACAAACAAGATATAAAGAAAGAAAAAGAGGAAGAAAACTCACTATCTTAAATAAATACATCTTACACTTGTAAGATGTTCTTTTTTAATACTCCATTTGGATGACCTTGAGATTACCCCCACCACTTTTCTAGTCTATAAAACATGCTATCCTACACTATACACCTTTATTTCTTGGCTAAACTTAGAAGCGTCAACATGGAAAACAAGAAACACGAGTACAAACCACGCTATTGTTGTGAACAAAAATGTACCGATATAGGAAGATGGATGGTAGACGGATTAGCTTGTAGAAAATGTGAATTCTTCGGATCTTGTTACTGCAAATGCAAGACAAAACAACTACCACCACCAGAATTGCGAACCTTCAAGATTTATAAATCAAGATACTTCCACACTTGCTGTCCCCAGAGATGTATCAAATTTCATCCAGAAAAAATTGTTAATTGCCGAGAGTGTAATGCATGTTATAAAGACGACTTTTGTACATGCATCATAAATGCGTGCAAGTACAGATCTGATTGGTCTACTGATCCTGTTGAAGCTTCAGATGTATAGCTGTAGTCACTGACTGCAGCCCTTTTTTAAAACTCCATTTGATTGACCTTGAGATTACCCCCACCACTTATTTTTTACAACATATATTCTACGGATCATTCGATACGCTTCTCATTCTTATTTCATTACTCGCACTGACAACAACATGGATGATAAATTCATTTCCTTTCAACATTTAGTTACTGACAGAGAAGAGATGGAAGCCCTATTCCAAAACTTACTCACACTCATTGATAACTATCCTTTAAGATGGATCAACATCACAGTGCAATACGTCAATCCTACCAAAATATTTTCATCCTCATCATCTTCTTCTGCCACCTCCATGTCTTCATCGTCGCAAAGTGCAGAGGAAGAGGAACAGACAACTAATGGTGTTAAAATTGTTTAATTAAACGACGAGAAACAAGAAATGCAAGCTCTGGTTGAATATAAATTTAATATTTAATTTATAAAAATTATTAGTGTTTCTAATTTATATTACAGCTAATACTTATTTCTACACACCACCCATAACCTACAAAAATGGGATTTTGCGGCAAAATGCTCTGGCCGCCGGTTCACATATGGGTATATCACCCTTCCCCCACCACTCTACCACCCCCACCCCTCTACTTCCCCCTCCACCGCCCTTGCCCACATATAAGCAACCCTCTGACCATCGCTCACCATTTGTTTGCCAACTTCCGAACAATGAGCTCCTCTCCTTTAACAACAAGTAAATGTACTTTTCTTATTCAATCACAAGAAGACTTACAAAGTATTTTTCAAATTTTAAGTGATATAATAAACACTCCAAATAACACCATTACTATCACTGTGGAAGTTTCCTACAATTCTTCTGATTACGAAAACATGGAAAGCGAAGACGTCGAAGTTTTACAGCTGCCAAACAATAGTCTTCCATCTTTCAAAGCTGCAACACCCGACACAGCTAATAATGATGTTTAGTCGACTACACTATTTTACAGTAATATATACCCTGTCCCTATATCTGTTTCTCATTTCATCGCCAACTTTCTTACCGTCAACACCGCTCCCATTTTAACTGCACACATTTAATACATGAAGATGATGGATGATTTTTCATTTACATCACAATTGGAAGAGGATAAACTCAAACTCGAAATCAACAGACTACAATTGGAAATGAAGAATCAACAAGAAATGATTCAGCTTTTACAACTATTCAAATGCATATTGTGGATAGTGTGTTTTTATCTTCTCATCGCTATCACCTTTGGCGTCTACCACTCCATCGCCAGTAAACAACACCTTAACACCTCCTCAAATAAAACCACTACTTTTCTTTGATTAAATAAATTTTTACCCACCTTCAATCTAACCCTTCGGGGCTCACCTTTTTTAAAAGCCCCACCAGATGACCTTGACCCACTTCCAAAACCCACCCATCACTGTCAAAAAACCCCAGCCCCTACAACACTTACGACCGCCTGACCTTGACCTGGGCCAGGAGTGGGCAAACCCCACTACTATGAATCTTTAAGCATCTTGGAAAATGACATGAACAAGTTGCTGCATGCCACCGATCTCGACGATAGAACGAAATGAACGCAGTACCAACAAATGTTGCAACGAAGACAGCATTTTCATGACGAACTGCGTAAACCTGTGGAGATACCTATTTCATCTAGTGGTAACCACACATTGACCAACCATTTTAGAGAAGAAATCTTACGAACTATTCCGAAAGCATTCAAGACAAAAGGAGAACTGTTGTTTGATAGACTTTGTGAAAATGACCTAATTAAGTGGGACCGTTATGGCACTGTGAGTATAAATGGAGCACCTATCCCCAGCTCAAACATTGTAGATTTGGTGTGTGACGTTGTAAGATGCAAGAAGACGTCGGCTGGCCCTGTTGGTTGGGTGCAGTTTGGGAACGCTTTACGTGAAATTAACGTACCCCAAGAGTTTATCGGTAACCCTCAACGCAGACAGCAACCGCAACCAGTAGCGACTTTGTCGCCTAGGCCCGCCTTTCCTTCGCTTACAGCGCGTCGAAAGAAAACGATTACGCCAAAGATTGTAGAGAAGCAAAGGAGGTTGGTGACACGGAACTGGGCAAAGTTAAACCTGCAACAACCATGAAATTGGAAAAGTTATACTACGAGCCAACTAGCTCTACCTGTTTTACCGGAAGTGAACCACTAATAAGAAAGACCAAGAATACAATAGATCCTAAAATGACCATGGAATGGTTAATGTCCCAAGACCCTTACACCTTGCATAAACAAAAACGAAAAAACTTTGCTAGAAACCGATACATTGTAAATAATATTGATGACTTGTGGCAGTCCGACTTGGCCGTATTTAGAAACATAGGAAATACAATGACGGTGTCGGCTATTTACTTGTGGTGATTGACGTGTTTTCAAAGTATGCCTGGTTGAGACCGTTGAAGAAAAAGACAGCCAAAGAAGTTAATGAAGCTTTTGAGTCGATTTTCAAAGTTGAAGGAAGAAAACCAAAAAGTATCCAGTGTGACAAGGGGCGAGAGTTTGTCTCTATTGCATCCAAAAGGTTCTTCACAAAACATGGAATCAATTTTTACACAACTCGTAATCCTGATACGAAAGCCGCTGTAGTAGAACGGTTTATAAAAACCATAAAGACAAGATTGTGGCGCTACTTTACCCATAAAAACACTTTTCGTTTTGTAGATGTTGTTCAGGATTTGGTTAGATCTTACAACAATACCGTGCATTCGGCAATCAAAATGGCGCCAGCAAGTGTTAATGACAAAAACGTCCTCCAAGTGTGGCGAACGTTGTATTCACAGCAAGAAACTTACAAAACCCCAAAACTTAAAGTGGGTGATACTGTAAGGATATCAAAGGAAAAGAAACATTTCGCAAAGGGATACGAGAGCAACTGGACAAAGGAAATTTTCAAAGTCGTCCGTGTCATTAGACACCCAATTCCTGTATACGAGCTGCAAGATTTGGCTGGTGAAACAATAGACGGCATATTTTATGGTGAAGAACTTCAAAAAATAGTTGTCCCAAAAGACAAATTTTATAAAATTGAGAAGATACTGGAGATGAAAGGCTCTGGTAAGACTCGAAAGTTGTTAGTAAAATGGGAGGGGTACCCGACCAAGTTCAATTCTTGGATCTCGGCTTCCAGCATCTTAGATTTAACGCGGTGAACGGGTCAGTCTGTCCCGAGCCATCGCAGAGTGAACATGTCCAGTGTCGGCGGGATTTTCGGTTTCGGCGACCGCGCTCCAATGCCTATATCTACCGGTAGTTCAATTGCGATCGCTCAGTCTGTGCCGAAACCTCGTACAGTTAACATCATCAGGAAGGAAAATCCAACGTCCAAGAAGAAAAACCCGACGTGCAAGAAGGAAAACAAAACGAACAAGAAGAAAAAACCAACAAAGAAAAAGAAGACGGATGTTAAGAAAGCAACAAAAAAGAAGACTCTGAAACACCCGGCTGATATTTTTTCATAATGGCCTACGTGCACAATATGTCATCTGAATGTTCCAAAACTGAATTGGACTTGTTTTCTCTACCGCCTACACAAACGAGCATCGACCGGGGTGAGTGGGTCCAATACAAGCCTTTATCATCTCTCACTGACGAATCACCCATCGAATTCGTCGTACCCGGTCACGGTGACGAGTATTTGGACTTGTCGCAAACATTACTTTGCGTAAAAGCGAGAATATTGCAAGATGACAATGAGCTGCTTGACGCTAACTGCGATAAAGTCGGCCCCGTAAACTATTTCCTGCATTCCATGTTTAGTCAGGTGGAAGTGTACTTTAACCAGAAACTTGTATCGGCAAATGGAAACACGTATGCGTACCGCGCCTTCATCGAAACACTTTTAAACTACGACGATGGTGCGAAAAGTACACACCTTAACATGGCACTCTGGGAAGACGATACCGCCGGTCAAATGGATAAAACAGAAGATGAAAACCAAGGGTTGAAGGAAAGGCGTAGATACTTTGCCAACAGCCGCCCCGTTGACATGATGGGTTACATACACGAAGACGTTTTCCACCAAAGAAAGTATCTAGTGAACGGTGTGGAACTAAAAATTAAATTTGTAAGGTTCCGTGACAGTTTCAGTCTCATGTCAAAGTCACAGTTCAAGATCAACATCATGGAAGCCAGTCTGATGGTGCGAAGAGTAAAGATTAACCCGACGATCTTGATCGAACACTCAAAAATGTTGGAATCATGTACGGCAAAGTATCCAATCACACGGGTAGAAGTGAAGGCGTTCACCATTCCCAGTGACGTCCTGGGAAAAACCATCGACAATGTCTACTTGGGCCAGTTGCCGAAACGTGTGGTTGTGGGGTTGGTCGGAAATAGCGCGTCCAATGGAAGCTTTGAACGCAATCCGTTCAACTTTAGCCATTACAACATAAACTTTCTGGCTTTGTATGTTAACGGACAACAAGTACCGGCCAAGGCGTTACAACCCGACTACACGAATCAGCAGTTGTACACATGTTGCTACAACACGTTGTTTTCAGGTAGCGGGATCCACAACCGAAACCAAGGAAACGGGATTTCTAGAGACATGTACCCTAACGGCTACTGTCTATATGTTTTTGATTTGACACCCGATTTAGCGACAGGATCATACTGGAATTTGGTCCAGAGAGGCAGTCTACGTGTAGAAATCAAGTTTGCCACCGCCCTCACGGAAGCAGTCAACTGTATCGTACTCGGTGAATTTTGCAACGTCATGGAGGTGGATAGGTACCGCAACGTCACGGTAGATTACAACTAGACAGTGTTAAATATACAAAGAACTTTTGTTTCGAGAAAAATGATATTTTGTTCGATAGATTCCATAGTAGAGAAATTTGTTTATTTTAATAGTGTTCAGCACATGTTTGATATTTGTATACCTGATGTGTACTAAATGTACTTGTAACATGTTGTAATCGCCAATTGGTTAAGAGTGGTGGGGATTTCCAGGGTGAGGGGGTTTCCAGAGTGGGAAGTTTCCGAGGGTGAAGGAACCAAACTTTCATTCGATGTACACCATTGCTGTGGGTCGGTCATGGAGTTGTTTGTCGACTTTCAAGGTTTCAAAGACTCTAGTAATAATTTTATAATTAAAGAGTTTGCTATCGCTTCGGTCGACGGTACAGTTATACAACACTGGACTGTAAAATCGCCCCTCCCTTACGCTATCAGGATTCGAAAATCAAGAAACAGTGTGCGTGGATTACCAAAAATTATCACGGCATCGGTTGGCAAGACGGAGATATCACCATTCAAGCTCTCAACCGACATTTGAAGCCTCTCTTTAGAAATTCCATAGTGTACATGAAAGGTTTGGAAAAAGTGAAATACCTTAGAGAAAGTTTTACTGACAGTCTGGTGTTGGACTTGGAAAATTATCCTTCCTTGAAAACCCTCGAAACTTCACCAGTGTTCTGTTTGTTTCATGGAAAGTCTAAAATGATGTGTGCCCTGAACAACGTGTTGAAACTGTTCAATATCATAACCAGTAAAAAGGCGGCGGAGTAACACCATATTACCATTCGACCAGTGAAAGTGATACCGTCAACATCATGGCAGAGCTGAAAGGACGTCTCAACAATTGTAACGCTCCACTATTTACCCGGCTTCAAGATCTTCGTCAGAATGTCCCGTACAAGATTCAGCGTTTTTCAAAGACTCAAACACGTTACGGCGAAGCTGTGTGCGCTATACTCCAATCACCTGGGGATGACACTCTCTTGAACGTATACCTTCCACGGCGATTCCTCGCCGTCCTCACAGATGACGTCTTGAAGAGCTACACTACAGAGCTGTCTCTACTGTACTGAGGTGACGGCACTGGAATAGAATTTATTTAATTTTGTAAATAGATCTAAATAATTTGTAAATAGTTTTAACTGTGTGTAAATAAAGTGTTTGTGTTATACATTCAATGTCTTATTATTTCACAAGTGTTTTACAAATAAGTATACATTAGCTTGTCTAATCATGGAGGTATGAGCAAAAGAGAGTATTACACAGTAAATTTTATTTGCTAAATATGGTTGGGTGGTCGTGTTGAAAAGAGTAAGCTTGTCTATTCATGAAAGTACAGTAGTAGTGTGTTTTGGCCACTTTTAAAATCGACCACGTGCCCACCGAGCACGTGACGTGGCAGCTGGCGTCAGCTGCCATGCCATATAGCTTCCGGTGGGGGTTAGAGGGTATACATGAGATGCTGTAGTTATATGTTATGCCATATAGGTTGGGGTGGAGATGGCGATAGTGTTGGAGTTAGGGTGAAGTCAATTTGCGCATAAAGTGGGGTTGAACTAAAAGTGTGCATAAATTAAAAGTTAGTTCAAAATTGAAATTCAAACTTATAACTGGGATGTGGAAAATATGTCAAGGTCATCCAGAGTAAGTTTTTAAAAATTCTATCCAACTATCACCAGAAATAGTTCAAAGTTGAACTAGTTGGTGATAGCGGGATAATTCATTCGTGCCATGGGAGAGGTGTTTATCGTTTGAAAGTTGGCGATCGAATGAGAAGCGCCGCCTAGGGAGAGGGCTTATAAAACGGCAACCTTCCTCCACCACCCCTTCCCCCACTCCTTTAGATCAATAACTGGTCGCCGACTCTATGTGGTAAAACTGAACTAGACATGGCGGCCGCCATGGATAATTCTAACCTCAAACCTTAGTTTTGCATTGGTGAGCATGCGCCACCCCCACTCCTTTACCTTTCTTTTATATTTTTAAAAACGAACAGATGTCTGGGCAGCTGCCCCTACGGTCAGATGTTCGGGCAGGTGTTGGGGGCAGAGATGTTGAAATATTGGGGTGGAGATGGCGATAGCGTTGGCAGTCGGTTGAACTAAAAGTGCACATAAATTAAAATTTAGTTGAAAACTGAAATTTGACGGTGTTAACAAAACTCTTAATAGTTGAACAAAATTAAAAGTTAGTTTAAAACTGAAATTCAAATTTATAAATGGGATCTGGAAAGTATGTCAAGGTCATCCAGAGTAAGTTTTAAAAAAGCCTACCCAACTACCACCAGAAATAGTTCTAAGTTGAACTAGTTGGTGATAGTAGGATAGGTTGAAGTAACTTTTGAATTTTATTAGTGAACATACAATTAATGTGCAACAGCAGAGTTTAAACAAGTTGAACTTTTGTGATGAATTACAGAGATGTAAATGCAAACACCGACGACGATGAGAAGGTAAATGCAGAGTCCCCAGATGATGTATTTGAAAAGCTTGAACAAATGTAACATTTGGAGTTGGTTTTCCCGTTCCATTTCCAATCGTTTAATTTCCAATTTCAATTTATCCTCTTCCATTCTAGTTACAAAGGGAACTTCATCCATCATGATTGTGTTAGTGTTTGAAATTTTAAAACAAGTGATGTTGATAGTTCAGAAGTCGAAGACGGAATGAGAAGTGAAAGGGAGAAATGTTAGTTAAATAAAGAAGTGGTGGGGGGAAGGATGAATTACAAAGAAGTGGTGGGGGAAAGACGTTGCTCTTCATTATTACCATCAGTAATGTCAGATGGTGCAGGAGTTAGATTTAGTAAACTGTCCTCGTCCAAACTTTCAGCCTTATCACAAATAGGACAATCGTATGTTATTTCCAAATTCATTTTGATGGTTGTAAAATTATCTACAAGTTCTTGTAAAATATTAAAAATGTCTTGTAACTCTTCTTTAGAGTTTATTTCAAAACTAGAATTCATTCGGGCCAATGGAGAGTTGTTCATTGTTAGAGAGTTGGTGATGGAATGAGGATCGGCGCATAGGGAGGGGGCTTATATAACGGCGACCTTGAGCTTATGATCAAATAAAGCGTTAAGTTCTTCTTCTTCATCTTTTAATTCAATTATTCTAACTGAATTAGTTGTTTCGTCTTCCTCACTCTGTGATGATGACGATGAAGAAAATAATTCACCAGGATTTAAATATTGAACCACAATTCTGAACCATCTCATAGGATATTTGTCCATGATAGAAAGTAAGTTTTGAAACAATTCTTCCATCTCCTCCCTCTCAGTTATTATATGTTCAAACTTGATAAATTTTGCTTCCATGTTATTAGTTACAGTGTTGGAAGTGAAATGATTTAAAGTTGAATATAATATTATATAAAAATTACAACCGGTAGTGGGGGAAATCTCAAGGTCATCCAATTGAAGTTTTAAAAAATAGTATAAAACTGAAATTACACATTTGATGGTTCTACAGGATCGGAATACCAATCTGACCTGTATTTACAGCTTTTTATCATATGTGTACAAAAATCATCTTGATGAGAATTGGTGCGTTGACAATGAGCAAGATCGAGAGGGTGAAATTTGAAACATCTTTGAGGACAACATGTATGAAAATATCTTGATTTGTAAAGTTTCAGAGTTCGCAATTCCGGTGGCGGTAGTTGTTTTGTTTTGCATTTGCAGTGACAAGATCCGAAGAATTCGCATTTAGTACAAGCTAACCCATCCACCATCATTGGTCCTAAATCTGTACATTGTTGTTCACAACAGTAACGAGGTTTGTACTTTTATTTTTGCTCTTCCATGTTGACGCTGCGGAGTCCAGTGAAATAATAAGAGTGTATAGTGTTGAATAGCAAGTTTTATGTACTGTGAAAAGTGGTGGGGGTAATTTCAAGGTCATCCAAAAGGAGTGTTAAAAAATTATACCTTACTAATGTAAGTAATGTTGATACTTAAGAAGTTTGTTTCTCTTTGTTTTCTTCGGACTTTTTATCTTTCTCAGCTTAAGCCATAGCAACTAGTTCTTCTATTGATAGCGGATGTACTTCAGGAAATTTCAAAATTAATTTAGCTTGGTATCCTTCTTTAGCTAATACATCTATATCTTTAGTCATTTGTTCAACAGTGTTGTAATCTTTTCCATAGATTTTTTCATCAAGTTGAATCATCATTCTGTACAACATTTTCTTAAATAGGTCTTGTCGTGGTGAGAGCTGAGAAGCAAATGATTATTTATTCAAGTATCACATCCTTTTTATTAACTCACATTTAACACGTGATTCTTTAGTTGTAGTTTTATTTGTCAAAAGTTATTCAACATTGGTAATATTTTTGGAACTTGATGTTATGTTGACCAGAAGGCGATGAAGAAGTTGTAGGTTGTGTAGAAATAAATATTTCATCATCGCAATATTTTGTTTTAGTGAACATCCTTGTATTAGTAGCACTAACATCAACAGTTAAGTGATAACCACCGGTAAGTAAAACTCGCATTTCGTTGGTTAAATCTTCGAGTTGTTCAAAAGTTGTAATGGTGTTGGTATCGTAAGATGCACACTTGACTTTGAGAGACATCTTTTAGTTTTTTATATTAAGCAATAGAGTGAGCGAGATGTGTACGGTACGAAAGGTAGTCAAAGACTGATGAACTTCACAAGTAGATTTCTGCTTTTATCATCACACAAAATTGGGTCAAGGTCATTCCGTGGAATTTTTAAAAAAGCAACATATTGTAATGTACAAAGACATTACAATATGTTGATTTTTATTTTTTTGTTTTATATCATATTTATTGAGAAACAATTACAAACAAATATTTACAATGTTATATACAAACTAATCAATAGTAGGTGTTACATGAATTGTAAGTTCAGTAGAGTTGTTTCCACTTGGTCCGTGCGAAACCAAATAGAGTGCGCCGGGTTGAACTACACGAAGATCTTCATTTTGAAGAAGTTGTACAAAACGTGTAGGTAGGAAGATTTGAAACTTTGGTTCGTCACCAACTGTATATGGTGCCTCGCTCAATGTGCAATTAATAGCATCACCCACTGAAGTTTCCATTTTCTTGATCGTATGAATGATGTAATGTTTTTCTTCTTTTAGTTCAGAACATTTCTTCGTAGGTAGAATTGATGATTTAGAATGAGCGTTGAACTGATCGACCAAATTTTGAAGTAAGTTCTGCGATGCCATCTTGATGTTATTGTTAATTTTCTTGTTAATAAGAATGTCCGTCGGAGATGTTGTCTCTTCGGAGGTTCGAGTAATACTCATGCTGCGTCATGGTAGCGCTCTCACTTTTATAATCGACACTACCCCCACCACTTTGTTGAAGGAAACTATTCAAGCGGTAGGCATTCTTTAAAGCGCACTGCGACCTTCGATGTTTAAAACTTTTTGATGAAATACAAAGTTCGTTGAAGTAGCATTGGAAATCTTTATCAATTATTGCATTAATCACTTCGTTGCTTGTAAATGATTGTATCCAATTTGCTTTTTCCAACCCCCTTGTGTAGATAATTTTAAACTCTTTGCAATAATGATTCATAATGTGCGGCATCATGTTATAATTAATGAAACCTTCATCCCATCTTAAGTTGTGAAAATGTTTGTTCAACCATTTGTTTGTAACTTTCGCTTTAGTTGTTAGTCTATTAAATGGTACTGGAGGTTTGAACAAATAATGATAAACTACTGATGTGTTCATGTCCAAGATAACTAATTCTTTAATAATAAAATTACCATCATTTCCTCGGAAAGCTTGAAATTCAATTATACCTCTTTTAACTTCCATTGTGTGTGGCGCATTAGAAAATGAAACCCGTTTATTCATGATGAAGTCTTACTAACAACTGACTTAAAAATTGAATGAGCCGATGTTTATAACAGACAGGATAGTTCTTCTTCTTTCACTTCTTGTGCCACTTCATCAATATTAAAATTGGTGTGATAGTTGTTTAATTGTCTCCACATTTCAACTTCTTGAGGTATTCTATTAAAGATTGAAGTATCCACGGGACCGTATAAAATTGGAACAAAAGGTTGTTTGTCCAATGTATCGATTAGATAGTCTTTAATTATTGCACTTGAAAATATTAGCTGTATCAAATATCTGGTGACGGGACCGGTAGTACAACTTAAAGTGTAAAATTCTTCTTTAGTGAAATATAATTTAACATTGTGTGTAGTTAAATCTCTGAAGCGAACAATTTGTCCTCCACGATGTTTTACTATATCAACTTCAATATTTGATTCCAATAAACTTAATCTTGTTCTTCTTCCAAATGTGTTGTTACTTAAATAGCACTCCAAAAGATGTAAATGTTTCATGAGAGATTCCCAAGTAGTTTCACTGAAAGTAACCATTTTGTTTCCATGATTTAAAATAACAATTGGTGAATAATCCATTGATTTTAAAATTCCAACTGATATACTTTTTGTCATGCATGAAGAAATTGGGTATATAATCCGAAGAAATACTTTTGTTAAAATATTGGTTGTAATGTTAACTTCAACCTTCTTCCTTTTTACTTCTTTTTCAGCTTCTTCTTCTTCTCTCTTCTTATGTTTGTTGAATTTTAGGAACTCGTCCATTTCTCGTTCAACTTGCTTTTCTATATCTGAACTATTATCATCCATTAGAGGTGTATTTTCTTCTCCGTTAGTAGAATTCATCTTGCGAATGATGTTTCCCATACGACGGTTGAAGATAGAATGAAGTTTCCACTAATTATTTTCTCGCTTTTATATTTTTCGTAAAATCCTTGAAATTTATACAATTACATAATTGTTTGTTTTCAACTTGTCTTTCACAAATGAAATTCTAACCTTAAAAATTGAAGCAGATAATTCTAACCTCAAAAATTTGCAGTTGTTGTACAATTCTTCTTAAAGTACATTCTTCACAATTCCGGTCAGCGGTGTGTAAGTAACTATTTTATCATGTAGAATTAGACAGTATGCCGAAGTTCCATCCGCTACTGGTTCTTCAAATTCCATTTCAATTTTTATATCCACACTTGATGATTTTACCGATTCATTTTGTTTTGAACAATCGATTACAATTATTGGAGCCTTGGAATAATACTGGTCAGGTGATAATAGTGGTGTATTAGTCTTTCCATAATATGACGATTGAAATCTTGCATACATATCGTATAAAATGGAAAAACGTTTTTTGCTGAACATGACATTGAAATTGTCATAGGGAAAGAATTGAGAGTTTAGTAAAACTTTACAATTCTTTATTTTACAGTGATCAAATTGACCAGCATTTGCTGTGATAACATCTTTTCGCTTAGTTTGAAAACCGAGTATTATGTACCTTGCTCGTTCCAAGTAAGTTGATGTCTTGACGGTCCGTGTTTGTCGTTCTGTCTGAGGTAGTGTAGGGTATTCATGAAATTCCCAACTTCGGAATGGCATCACAATATCACGGTCAGATTTTAACTTTCTCAATAATAGGATTCTATGTTCATCGGCCAATCTTACATGAGGTACTCTCCAAACAACTTTATCCAACTGTAGTTGCCATTCCAGTTTATCTTCCGTAGTTGCAAGGTCTGCAAGTATTAAGTCCTTATTAGTTGAAGATCTGAGTAATACTAATTCTTGTTTGACATTTATTATTACCCGTTTGTAATCTTCAGTGAATCCCAAAAGCAATCGTAAAGGTACATGAAAATCAAAGTGACCGTTGGAAGCTGGTGTTATAGTGTCTTTATCGGGGGCAACCCATCCGGCGGTGACTATTGAATTCTTCTCATGCGGTGTTAATGATGTTAATCCTTTCAATGTCGTTGTTAAACCAACCTTTTTTGTTGAATCAACCGTCACCCCTGATATTTCATATCTTATTTCATCAAAAAGATATGCCATCGGGTTATTTATAAAAGGAACTGTTGAAGCAGTTTTTCCATCCAATTTTAATACCCGTCCTTCGATGTACAAGTAACTTTCACATGGTAAAGTGTAAATATCTTGTTGTTGAATGGGAATCCTTATTTCATCATTATTGTTT
Source organism: Neoaliturus tenellus (assembly GCA_030545055.2). Lineage (NCBI taxonomy): Eukaryota > Metazoa > Arthropoda > Insecta > Hemiptera > Cicadellidae > Neoaliturus > Neoaliturus tenellus. The sequence goes on from CM061531.1 coordinate 25,394,884, forward strand.
AATTTTGATGAAGTGTAAGGGTTGTGCGTGTGATATTCCTTCTCCCATAGTGTTTTGTCGAACGTTGGTCCTTGAGATATATCCAGGATATCCATCGCTGTTAAGTTTCAATCCAATCTTCTGTAGAAAACGAATGTTGTCTGATGTTAACTCTTCCAATGTCGAGGAGCTACTGAGCTCCCGACTCTTCCGTTGCGGTTTAAATGATAATCCCATGTTGACTTTTATGTTGCTGCTCTGATGTGTATCCGTATAGTAATTGTTTCTCCTCTAAAGTCAACACTATGACCGTCTTGATCCAATATGTTCAGTACGATGTCTGAAATGAAACTGGTGTTTAACGGTAGGTATATCAAGTTTTGTGGCTTCTCAACAATTTTAAAACCGGGAGCTACTGTTGGATAAAATGTATGTAAAATATGATGATTAACTCCATCTCTATACGATCCGTGTATAATGTTGCACGTGACATCGATACTATTTACTTTCAATATTGTTACAGTTGAATCACCTGAATGAGTAGTTCCAGGAGTTAAGATTTTCTTTTTGGTATCTGTAAATCCAAGTAAATTGCCAATAGAGTTTTCCAAGCCAACATCAATATAATATTTCGAAGTTATTTCTGCTTTTAAAGTATTGTTGTTTCCTTTAACGGTGATATTGTCTTCTCCGAGTTGTTTCTGTAATAATTGGTTTATGTCATCAATTTCATATGCTCCAGTAGGAAATGTAATTATTTTCAATTCTGAGTATTTTCCTGAAGCATCCTTAGTTTCATAATAATGTAGTAAATTGTTCTTTCCTTCCGTAACATTGGGAATTGAGTTGTAGGTAGTCACATCAAGTAATGCCGCTTCCCATAATCTTTCCTTGGATAGACGCAATGCTGGGAACAGCGTACTTTTCAATGTGGATGAATTTCCACTCAGTGACACTATATACGACGACATCTTAAAGCTGACTGACACTCTTCGCTAGAAACTCCAAACATAAATGCCCACATATTTCAGTATTGTTAGGTTGTTCTCTTTTGTAATTGTAAAAAATGTTTTTGGAGTTTCGAAAATAATGTTGCAGTTCTTTTGGCGGTGGTAGATTGCCAAAACTGTCAAAGTAGTAAACGGTTTGTCCGAGCTTTTTATAGCATACCCAATGAGTGCCTGGACCATAGGTGGAATCCAAATTTACTATTCCAGTTTCATTTTTCCATATTTTAGTTGGTAATGCATCTTTCATAAAAACTCCTCGAAAGAATGGTATTTTCAAACATTTTACATAATTATTTAACTGATGATTTGTTAAGGCTTTATTTGGAATTATCAATTGATTCTTCTTATTTAGTACACACGGTATGGTCTTAGGTATAAACCTGCTCCGTTTTTTACCATTTGCCAAACAGAAGTCTTCTTTACACTTGCTTTATGAGTTCTACGACGTCCTTTTTTAATGTTTCCACCTCTTTTGGGAGTGCCTCTCTTTGCAGGTCTTCCTCTGTGACGTTTTCCACCACCTAACTTTGCTTTCGTCTTCATGGCTGTAGTTACTGCCCAAGCTGATGCTTTTTCTGCAATACTTGCGTCACTTGATTTTACTCTTTGCCAAGCTTTTTCCGCTAGAATTTTATCTGCTATTGATCTATTTGTTGAATCTTTATACTTTGAATATGCTATATCGTGTTCTTTGCAAGCTTGATCTAATTTATTAATTCTAGGATCTCCTCTTGCTAAACGTTTTGCCAACTTAGTTCCAGGTCCACAATATTGATAACCTCCGGGCAGATGTAATTCGTATGGTAAAGCGTCTATCGCTCGATTCACAACAGCACCAATTGGAATCCGTCTGAGCAGGGATAATGCAGCTGATGTTAAACCACGTCCTCTCTTGCCGCTGTCTTGACGACGACTGAGCGATACGGTCTTCATTATGCTGTTTTATGTAACCAACGTCTTCACTCTATGAAATACTTTATGATAATGAATCCTTTTTTGTATATTCCATACTTAAATATTCATAAGTTTTACTAGTATCTATCAATGATTTCATCTTTAATCCATTGGTTTCTCTGAGAATCTTCGATTTTATTGTGTTTCATCGATGTTTTAATTAAATGATTATGCATATCAATAACTACATTACCTACAAGATTCATTACATACTCTATATTAGTATCATCTTTGTCATGTGTAGGATTATCAAGATTTGTGATACGTTTACCATTACATGTATACACAGATGGATCGTTTTTAGAGGTTGCTATAACTTGATTAATAGTAGCAACATCATTCGGAGCTATTCCTGCTGATATGTTAGGTATTCTTTTATTTTTTCCATCATATACGTTATTTATTTTATCCAAAACTATAGTTTGTTTTACAACAACACAATCCTGATCATCTTTACCAGATTTAACTTGGGTTAATCGTTTACCTTTACATATAAAATTAATACCAGTAGCTGATAGTTGTGGTACTTGTGTTAAAATAACAGCATCATGTTCTTCCGTGCCTAAACTTATATTTGACAATCTTTTATTTTTTCCATCCCACTTGTCATTTTGTTGTTGTAGTAAGGTAAACTTTTCACTTCCTTGCATAAACTCATCACCTTTCTTTGACACCACCTGATTTTGTTTAACAAAAGCGGATGTTCCTTTCTTCAAGCTTTCATTCATTTGTCTCACGGTAGCAGCATCCGATGGAGTTGAACCATCTTTCAGATTGGACAACACTTTTCCATGACAATCAATAACAGCACCATTATATAAAATACAATTATCTTTAATATATTTTATATTAACACCATCACTTTCTTCTTTAGGATATCCAATATCGTTTATAGTATATTTATAAAAGGAAAATCCATCCTTTTTCTTTTCTTGTATTACAGAGTGCAAATAACGCTTATTGATTGTATCTGTATCATCGGTTGGATCTGCCACATTAGTTATTTTATAATTTAAAGCATTGTACATTTTTCCACTTTTAGTCTTTTGCAACAGTAAAGCGTAATCCATCGCAGATAGCAAATAGCCTTTATTAACAACATCTCCATTGTTGACTGGTTTTGCAACATTAATAACCCTGTGAGATTTTGCATCATACAGTTGGTTGTTGTCGAGTTTTAAACTTGTAGATGTTTCCTCCTTTACTGTTTTTAAATTTGTTGCATCTCCATCTTCTTCTGGATCTTTAACAAACTTTAAACGTTTATTATTTATGTTATAGTCACCTTCGGGTGTTTGCGGTAATCCACTTCTTTTTCTGTTTTCTCCAACTTGCACTCCTAACGCGGAGTATCGTCCGAACTTGTCGACGCTCATGTTAGAACTGACACATTATACACCTGCAACTCTTATATATCCGCGGACAATTATACAATTATGCCGCGATTCCTGAGTTCGTCAATCAGAGCTACCCATTCATTATTTAAACCTGTATGACCAGCTTCCATGGCTTCATGCAATAGTCTCATTCTATCAACCAATTTATTGATGTCGTTGTAGTAAATCACATTTGTATTGTATAGATTTTTCATCAATCCTTTACCAGATGTTGAAGTATCTCCTTTACTCTTTTTACCATGTTGTTCAAGAAGTGATAAATCCATAAGTGATAAAGATTTTCTTTTCAGTGGTTGTCTCACCGCTGGTGCAGTACGTAATGTTGGCAATTTTCGTGGAGGAAACAACTTTTTTATAACGATGTTATATTTTGTTGCACGTGAACGATTAATCATTCCATCCTTTAAGTAGTTTCTTTTATGAGCGTTAGTATTTTGTAGAATCTCCTTAAAAACACTTAAATCTTTGGATGAATATCTTAGTGGTATGTTTTTAAAAATTAATTCATATAATCCTTTTGTTCCTTTATATCTGTGCTCACCAATAATGATGTAATCATCTTGTGTTATTTCAAGCTTTGAATCGCCGATCTTCAATTCATTCCCATCAATTCTTGCTCCGTATACGTGTGATCTACTCAAATTCGGGTTTGATTTCATGTCATGTAGCATTTTCATTATATATTTTCTTCCAAGAGGTCCATGTTGTAATATATCGCTACTCAATGGAGTTAAATTTGGAATAGATTGTTCTGCTTCTGGTATTGGCTGTTCTTCTTCCTTTTCAACAATTGGTTCTTCTTCTTCTTTTGTTTCTTCTTGCTCACTAGCACTTGTATATAAATCATCATCTTCTTCTTTTTTTAATGCTTGTACTTCTTGTTTAGAAACTGGTGGTAAAACATCTCCTTCATAACGAGGTTTACCAATAGTTTCTGATATCTGTTTTAAAGGTTCCGTAATAGGTTTAAATGTAGTCTCTAGAAATTCTTCTCTTTCACTTAAACCCATCCTCAATGCACGATTCTTCATCCTAATAGAATCACTGAGTGATTTTATTTCTTTCAATAGTTTTTCTTGATTCACCATGTTTACACTGTGAAGTTCAACGTGTAACTAGATGTAGCATCGGTAGTTCAACGCATAAATACAAATTTATCCAACCCTATACGATATCTACCATTTTTAATATCTTCTTCCTTCATAATAACGAGAAAGCTATATTTCTCATTCCATGCTTTGCCACACATCTCTTTAAATTTTTCAAATGGCATATCCGCATTTACATGATCATTATATATATGCTTTAAATTTGTTTCATCTTGCTTGAAGATGATCAACATATTTGCATTGTCTCTTATAAGTTGTTTTGGAATTTTACTGTATGTTTGACCAATGTAAATGCTATCAATATTATGATGTCTTCCCATAGCAAAATAATTCCTTATTGTGTCATGATTTTCACAAGAAACATCGTCAAATATAAAAATAGAAAATGGTTTTGCTTCATTTGGTTGCATAATTGTTTCACTGGCATTAAACTTGTAAAAATTTACTTCAGGTACACTTGCAAGTACTTTATCCAATAATTGATATTTTGGTTGTTGCAATGATTTTGAAAAAATGTATATATTGTTAAAACGCAATCCTTTAGGATTAGTTATAAGGTTAAAAACAACATTAGTTTTTCCACAATTTGAAGGACCAGTTATTAGACATCTAATCGTATTTGGTAGTAATTCACCATGTTTTCCATGATTTAACTTATCATTGTCAACTTTCAATTCATCAATGTTATTGATATTAAATCGATCTTTTTGTTGTACAATCTCCATCTTGTATAAAGGTTAAACACACAATGAGCTATTAAACAACTATACTAAGTCTTTTGAAGGAATCCAAGAGTCTTCACTTTTATCAAACCCTAACCACCGGACTTTAACCACATCCTTTTTCCTTTGTAAAATCTTCTCGACAAGATATACATCACCGACTGTTGATTTCAACAATTCGTGTCCGTAAAATCCACCTTGAAGTAATTCACCCTTGTTATCCTTTAATAAATAGGTTTCAGGTATAGTTGGTTGCACTTTATAAATTGTAAATACTTCATTAGACCAATTTGGTAGATATCTTTTACTAAATACACCTTTGTATTTGCTTATACGAACTTTATCGTTGATCTTGAACTTCTTTGGTTGCAATTTTTCCAATTTCGGTGTTATATTATTTTTAATGCGTTGTAATACAATTTTGGCATTAGCACTATTTACCTGGATAGGTTTCATTCCAATGGTACGATGATATTTGTTGTTATACTCTTTTATAAGTTGTGGTAATATGTCATACCACACGTATGATCCTCTTTTTTAAAATTGTTTATACATCGCACCTTTTAATGTTCTATTGAATCTTTCAATTATTGAAGCTTTAACTTCAGAATTTGTAGAATAATGATTTATTTGATATTTCTTCATCAAAGCTCCAAAGTCTTTATTAAAATATTCTTTTCCATCATCGGTCTGTAGATGTTTAATTTTAAATTTATTTCTTTGTATTGTGGTTTCCATAGCTTTCGTAACACTTTTACCAGTCTTATCCTTCAATGGTAAAGCGTCAGCTATTTTAGTAAAACAGTCTATAATTGTTAAAATATATTTAAATCCTTTGTTTAATTTACTGTGCGGTATCATTTCAATGAGATCAGCTTGATAAAGATCATTCATTCCTTTAATGATTGTACTTCTTCTTGGAAATCTTCTTCTTGCTGGTTTATGTAGTTCATTTACAATCTTGTCCTTCACACTTTCCATCTTCAGATGTTGCTTGTACACCGCATGTAAAAATACTGATCCATAGAATAGTTTATTCTCATTTATATAGTTTGAATATAGGTCAAGGCCATTTCATATTAGTGTAAAAAAGAGGGAACATGGCATTGGGCTTGCCATGTCCCCTCTTCTTTACGGAAAGGAAAAAGGAAGAAGATAGAGGACGAAGAATAGGTTTACTGGTCGATAGGGTTTAGAGAGTAGTGGCCGAATGGTAAAGTATTAATTTTATCTTCTAAAATATGGCGCTTGTCATCTTTGTAGCTTAATGCCCACTTCGTTTGTTTGACACTAAAAAGTTGATGATTATAACTTCTAATAGTGTTGAACGTTGCAGTTGTTTCAACATTTTCAAACAAACATCTTTTATAATGTTCAAACTGTACGTTCTTCTTCAGGAAAGAAGTTTTTATTCCTTGGGCCTTCTTCGTGACTTGATGTTCGTTCCTCTCGTTTATGTACAGTTGAAATGAATACAGTTTGGACATTAATGCTACAATTTCCATCATCGGCACACCATTTGTTTCATCTTTAAATTTTCCCAATACTTTCTTATTTCTGTCATAGTCGTAATTTGGATGATCCTTAGGATAATCGGAAAAGTCGAAATCATCTTTATATATAAAGGTGCGTAGATCTTCATACATGTCATTTGTTTTAATCCAGTAAATTAGTGCATCCGTATCCATATATGCAATACCAATGTTCTCTCTTCCATAATAGTTAACCATCTTCTTATAATGAAACTCGTACATACAGTATGTGTTTTTGAAATATCCAAGATTGACATTCCAAGATACAAAGGACGATCCATTGTAACTGACTTTTTGTTCATGGAAATAACAACTAGATTTTCATTAATAATTACAGATGAACCAAAGTTTGGTTGTTGCACCAATTTCTGTAATTTTACTGGATCAGTTACCAATTTGATATCCTTATGTTTCCTTTTGTTTTCTAAAGTCTTGCCAAACATTGCGTTATTCATTAATTTGAAAAAATCTTTTTGAAAACTTGATGTAGCGGTGACTCTTCTTCTTGTGTTGTTGTCGATGTAAGGTTTTAACCAACAAGATTGAGAAAATTGTAGTACTCGATTAATTTTTGTAATTCTCAATCCTAAGTCTAAAGCTTGTTGTATCATCCAGTAGTGTCCAACATATCGAGACTTGTCGGTTAAAGTCATCATTAATTTTGGCCATCTTCCAGTAGGGGAAATTTCAGCCTTCGGAAGAAGTGGTAAATCATAATGTTGATCATGAAGATGTTCAGGATATTCAAAATTAACATAAAAAATGTAACCAGTTTCACCATGCTTCGGTATATCCATTATGTTTCCAATCGATTCTGGATCTATCCATTTAAAATTATCATATGGAAGGGGATTCGACATTGCCCATCCATATAAGTTATTTGCATCAAAAAAACCCAGGAATGTTGTTGGTTTTGATGCATCATAATCGGGCAGATACTTGTTGTTCGCCTTGAAATGTCGTGTAACGCTTTGCGTCAATCCCCCTCGAACTCCTGACTCTAACATCATAACCATATCTATATCAGTAAGAAGTTGTATTTTACAATTTGTTTCTTTCAACATAGCTTGCCATGCTAATCCAGGTGAAGTGTACGAATGAAGAGGGTCCAATCCATATGCCGCAAAACATGTATTTCTAAATTCTTCCATTATATCACATAGTAAAGTTACATCCAATTTAACATAAAAATCTGAATATTCTCCCAATGTTCTAAATCCTAAATCGTTCCATACTTTACATGCATGATCATAGTCCTCTTGAGATATGTCCATGTCATAAAGTTTACTTTTGAATTCTTCTTTAGCCGGAAGTGATGTTTCATTAAATCTTTCTAAACTGTCTATGTAATCATATGGAAACACACCTTTCCGAAGTACCAAATCCAGTTTGTCGTTATTTACAATCTTCTTTGTTTCGATGAAATCTTGTTTCCTTAAATTTTCTGAAAGTTTGGACAAACTCGACGGCATAAATCTGTAGGAGTCCAAGAATCTTAGTTTCATGTTTCCAACTTCTTTGGAAAAACTTATGAACTTCTCTGAAGTTTCAGCTAACACATCGATTTTACCGTCGTCTCTTCCTAGTTCAGGTATTATAAAATGAGCATCGTACCCACTGAGGTTATGCAGAACCACAGGAATAAATAGTGGTAAACGATAGCTCAAGTTGCATTTATTACAAGCAGCACCCCTGTAATAACCTGTGAGGTGATCGTGATCTTTAACTTTATAATTCTCAATAGTAAAATCATTTTTGCATAAGAAACATCGAGTTGCATTTTCATGTTGAATTTCTTCTTCTTCCTCCATCGGTTTCATTGGTACAATATTTGTATATAATCTTTGGGCATTTCCAGCTATTGAATATAAGTGATCAAGAAATATTTTTTCTACATTTTCACCACGATATACTAGAGGTTCTGAAGTTAATCCATATCTGTTTAAATGTTCTTCTGATAATGTTGATTTAACCATTAAACAAAAACTATTTGGTTTGTGCATTTGATATTTGACACTTTTTCTAGCTTCACAATTTTCATCTTCTATAGGAATTAGTGTTGATTCAAAGTCCGCATATACAACTATAGGGATACGGTATTGATGATGAACCTTTTGAAATGTAACAAATGCTCTGTTTTCCGAAGGTAAATTAATCTTTGCTTCATAATTATTGTTACATAGCCTTTTGTGCTCTTGTAACCATTCTCTTCCTTGTCTTCCTTCTCGTTGAAAATTAAAACATCTCTTGCAAATTATCTTTCTGTGTCGATCTTTAGAAAGCTGCTTGTTAACAAGAGAGTCGAATTTCTTTATGTACACATAGTGAGACACATCTCCTCGCGTTAGTAGTAGTAAATCCGTATGATCTGGTAGCTCTTCTTTTACAACACGTAAAGGATACACTTTGTTTGAACTATCTAATGCAAAAACATTGATAGATGTACCAGGATTTTTCTTTTCAAATTTTGATATATCTTTCAGTGATACAGGGTAAGTAATTCCTTGAAAATTGTACCTATGTCTTTGATTTTCATAGTGTTGGTTAGGTTTATCGAAATTATTTGGTACAAACTTAGATGTCATTGCATATCTAAAACATTCATTATCTTGATTTTTCACATTAATACATGATCTTGTATCCTTAATTCTTTTGGGCAAAGGAATGTAACTAGATCCCATTAGTCCATATCCATGTTTGTGAACTCTTATATCTAATACTTCAATACTTGTAAGACTCCATCCGGATCCTCTTCCTTCGTGTTCCTGAATTTTGGTTAATATTTCTTCTATACAGTTTTCAACTATTGAATCAATGTCTGAACTTTCCATGATAGTTTGGTTTTTTGTTATGAATCCTCTTGGTGATAATTCTTCTTGTACATTTATAAACATAGCTTCTAGTAGTAAACCAAATCTAAGAAAGTCTAATCTTTTCAATTCTTCTTTTAAAGTTTTACTTATCTAAAACTTCTCTAATAAATTCTTCTAGCTTCAAGTTTTCATTTTGAATCTTATGATGCATTACTACTTTACCGGGTAATGCAAATACTTGTAGATTCGGTAAAGTAGTTGAAGATGTTGCTATTATTTCATCTTGTTCTTCTTGTTGTTCTTGTTCTTCTTGTTGTTCTTGTTCTTCTTGTTGTTCTTGTTCTTGTTTTTCTTCTGGGTTGTTGTGAATTAGTTCTTTATGACAGTCTAATAGAATTTCATCGTGAAACGATTCCGAACATTTATCGCAACGATACATGTTGAGATGTTTACTCTTCGAAATTTCGCCAAGAAATGAAATGGGCTCTCACGTTCCTCCTTTTATAACGGTTCCCCCACCACTATTTCATCTTCTTCACTATCCAAGAAAATCAAACGTTTTGAACAAAAATATTAACCTTCTACAAACTAATTGTTCATTCGTGTTCTTTATTCCCATTGGAGTTTTAGTATATACTTCTTCACATTTAAACTTTAACAAACTTTCCCCGACCCAACTAATTTTAGTTACTTTTAAAACCAAACACTCGCCCTCCAAACATCTGTTAGGACAGATGTTATGGGACAGATGTTGAAAGAACAAATGTTGAGGTGGAAATGGCTAGAGTACAGACACTTGGTTAAACTAAATTTGCGCATAAATTAACTATAGTTGAACTAAAAATTCGCATAAATTACAAGTTAGTTCAAAACTAAAATTCGACACCGTTAAAAAAAACTCTTACAGTTAAACAAAAATAAATGTTAGTTTAAAACTGAAATTCAACAGTATTAACCAAATTCTAACAGTCGAACAAATAGGTCAAGGTAATCCAATTTAACGCGAGAACGAGGAATAGAGCACTAAGTGGCATGTTAGTCCATTACCACAAAGTGATCTATTCCTCGCTCTCTATTCTACATCTACTTTTTTTGGGTTTATTTATATTAAAATATTCAAATTTTACTATGTAGAATGTCCATTCTTGCTCTTCAGCTCTTCGATTGTTTTTAGCAATTGTAACAAATATTCGTTAGTTTTCACCAAAGTCTTTATTTTGCTACATCCAATTTCAATAGAAGGTATTATAAGTTGTAATTTTATAAGTTGAATCTTTTCTTTCTTGCGAATTTCTCTCTTTATTATGTTGTTCCTTATTTTTGCTGAAGATTTAAACTCCTAGTTGTTTCTGCTAAAGCCACAATAATAAAAGTCTCTTCAAACAACCTGCATTTATACACATTCCCCCACCATTTTATAATCCCCACTCCTTTCCCCCTTCTTTATAGAATTTGAAAGGGATAGGGTGTAGGGTGGGGGAAGGGTAATTTTGTTATTACACTAGTTGTGCAAGAAAATAGCCGCCAGTGTCCACACCTTGTTCATAGCACTCCATCATAGATTGTGCCCACTGCAACATGCGGTCTCTGTCATTTGGTGTGACAAGGAAAGAATGACTATCACCATACAATATAAAAGAGTCAATTCGTACATAACATCCTGAGTCCAACCATTTATTAGCTTCAGCCATAAACTTTTCTATTGTATCAAATGGAAATTGTGGATCAATTGCTATAACTTTACGTTCTTCACTAAGTTCAACAGTATAATCATCATCGTCCTCATCATCTTCACTTTCACTGTTGTTACTTAAAGTGTCTTCAGATTGTTCAAAAACATCAGAAATTTCGGAAGAATTGAAATTTTCATTCAGATGAGGAGGCATTTTGAAGCAAGAAATATTGTAAACAGCAGAGACGAAACGACAAGAGCGGCGTGTAGAAGAAAAATGAAGGAGTGACCAACGCTCGCTCCGCTTTTATAATAGTATGCAAATGAGGGGTAGGAGCTGACCGTGACCAGTCATCCACCCAAAGGAGTGGGGGGAAGTACTTTTCTTACTACTCGGATGGAAGTAGGTTAGTAGGTCACAAGACTTAGAGTGTTAAAAAATAATGGGGGAGAAACACAACGCTATAACGCATTGTGTTTCTCCCCCATTATTTTTTAAGCAACAATTTGGAAAAAACTATGTGAATTTACTTTCTACGCCCCCACTTTGTAATACCATCCACTTTGTGTCTGAGGAGATAGTCTTTAGAGTCTAACTCATAAACAGATTTCTCTTTGCTCAAGGATTCAATTACTTTAATATTATATTTTTCGCCGTTACAACTTGCCAAAATGTGTTCGTTGTCAATAACACTTTCAAAAAAATAAACACAACCTCTCTTAAGCCTATTTCCTTTCACACCAATAATTTTGGATTGGTATTCAATAGTGGGGGTTTCTGTCAGTTGTGGTTCAGAAAGGTGTTTCACGACATGTACACGGCAAAAACTTTAGTTTTTAACACATTTCCTCCCACAAGCTGATCCTTTCTTAATTCCCCTAGTGAGCACTTCAGGGCAAGTAGTGGGACGGCTAAATGCCCTACGACACTCTTCTTGTAATAATTGAAATTGCTCTGAAGGAGCAGGTTTGGGAGTAGACTTAGTGGATTTAGTTTTATGATAGGTGTGGTCTTCAAGCATAGTAAGTTGTGGGGTAGGAGGCAATGGTGACAGTGGAATGACAGGTGTACTAAGACGATGAAGCAAAGTTTCAAATGAAGGGGTATTAGGACGGGGAGCTGGCTTCTGTGGTGGCGGCATGATAGTTGATGGCGGTGCGGAGTCGTTTGAAAGCGAAGTAGAAGGCGAAGGCGGTGAAAAAATGCTTCGAAGTTTAGAAGTCTTGGTAGGCGGAAGAATAGTGCCAGAAGTTGAAGGTTGGGATCCAAGTTGCTTCTTGTACCAATCAGGAAGATTTTTCAGACGAAGAGTTTTCTTAGGTGCAGTAACAGCCGTAGTAGAAGTTGAAGTAGAAGTAGAAGTTGAAGTAGAAGTTGTAGTTGGCAGAGATGACATGGTTGTGGCTCCAAGTTCGCAGCTTAACGTCTGGAATCAGAATGAAATGTTAGCCGCAGTCGGTGCGTCTTTTATAACAATATGCAAATGAGAGGGGTAGCAGCTGGCCGAGACTAATTATTGACCTGGGAGGTGGGAAAAAAGGGGAAAGAGAAGGTATTTATTTCAAATAATTCGCATAACTTTTGACTAAAATAAGATAACCAAATTCTTCTTTTACTAAAATGTTTGTCTTACATAGACCTTTTCAATGATGTATCCCTTGTCCAAATCCATCAATCCGTTATCAAGTTATAGCCATTTTAATTTTTCAGGTCATGACCGGTCATTCACCCGGAGTAGTGGGGGTAGGAGTGGGGGAAGGGGGGGGCTCCATTTTTTCGGGGGGGGGGTTCGCCGGGGGGGGGGTCATTGACCTTTCCAAAAGTAGGTCAAGGTCACTCAAGACTTATAAAAAACCAAGGTGATGGAAACAGTAATACTGTTCCCACCACCCTGTTTGCCTAACGGGTTCCCACTCCCAACCCACTAGTTACGTTCTGCAAGGGAGGCCCTGGTCCGTCCGCATCAAAGCGTAACGTCCCTGTCCGCATCAAAGCGTAACGCTAAGTAGGGAAACTGGAACAGCTAATGCAGAAACGCAACTCTAACCCCACCCAAACTAAACCCACCCATCATATTCCTAAACAAAATGCAAAAAACCTAGTCCGCTACCTACAATTTGCGGATGTCCCACCCCTTCTAAGTGAAGTTCAACTGAACTTCTGAATTTACAGTTAATCTACCCCCTAACATCTAGCTGTAACGCAAAACAACATTAATTATTAGTACCAACACTTAAAACTAACAACACATCATTATTAAAAACCAAATAATTCAACACAACCAAATACCATCATTTTCTTAAAATTAATACACCTTAATGCTAAACACCTCGTAAAATTAATACACCTTAATGCTAAACCCAACTTATAACTAACATCGCAATGCGCAAATTATTTCTTAAATTAAATACAACTTATAACTAAACACACACACACACACACATACCACATTGCATTAAAAAACGCAACGTAGTAGAAGAAGTTCAAATATATATAGGCCTACTATATATTTGAAACCTCTTGCTGAGTCGCCAACAACCTTTCGCTATGAAAGTTTGTTGACGACTGACGCTAAGATCAGGCTCGTATCGCTCCTCGAATTCTCGAGTAGTGGGGGAAGTTGTTTCACTCCAGTACAGTGTTCAATCCAGTCCAGTTCGCAGCAGTGTAAAAGGAAGGTGAAGGAGTGGGGAGCGGCATATGCACAGCAACGCAAAACCAAGGTTTGAGGTTAGAATTATCCATGTGCAGTAGCGCTAAAGTGAGTAATACAGGACTAGGCGCATGCGCAATAGCATAGTCATTCTTCCGATCCAAAGTACTTGTTGCATGCCCATAGGTTTGAGGTTAGAATTATCCATGGCAGCTGCCATGTTTAGTCCGGTTTCACCACATAGAGTCAGCAACCGGTGGTGACCGGTCATTGGCCTACAAGGAGTAGGGAAAGGTAGTGACCGGCCATTGACTCGGAGGAGTGGGGGAAAGAGTGGGGGAAGGGGGGGGGTTTGCCGGGGGGGGGGGTCATTGACCTTTCCGGTCATTGCCCCAAAACCCCCCTACTTTTACCATCTGTCCGGCAGCTGCCCGGAGTAATTGCCACTATAAAACCAGGTAGTTGGTCGGCATCTGCCGGCATTTGGCTGGGGTTATTACTGCCTCTATAAAAGCGGATAGTTTATCGCGTCACAAACATTCATTACCTTGCATCCTCGCAGTGATCACCTCTCATTAGTTTTACTTTATGACTACTTCGTTACTTCTAACATGCAATTTAGCATTCATCAGCATGTGGCTTCCTAGCCACTTCATTAAATGAGTCTAGTTAATTCTAACCTCAAATATTACTACTATAGTGTTCTGTTTCAATATCCTTTACACTTCATTTTATACCTCAGTCTTCTTTTAACTTCTGAATGTAACACATTAGCTATAATGGTTGCACAATGTTTAAGGTTAAAACTTTTGCGAACACAACATATATTACGAAGTACTTCTAAATCTTCAATTTCAAAGTGTAAAACTAATTTAAATAGACTTAGGAAGAAATACAGTTTTAACCCATTATATTCTTCTACAACTTCGCAGGTTAACATTGACGATAGTGTTATTCACGACATTTTACGTTCTATGTTATGCTTCCACAACTTTGAACTTATTACTCCTATCGACTGTGTTCAACAGGTTTTCCTATTTTACTCCCACCATTCCTTATATAAATGCGCTCACCGCAATTCCTACTTCATTATCCTCTATTCTCTTCAGCTAAGCTAGGGTTTGAGGTTAGAATTATCCATGGCGGCCGCCATGTTTAGTTCAGTTTCAACACATAGAGTCGGCGACCGGTTATTGGTCTAAAGGAGTGGGGGAAAGGGTGGTGGAGGAAGGTTGCCGTTTTATAAGCCCTCTCCCTAGGCGGCGCTTCTCATTCGATCGCCAACTTTCAAACGATAAACACCTCTCCCATGGCACGAATGAATTATCCCGCTATCACCAACTACTTCAACTTAAAACTATTTCTGGTGATAGTTGGATAGAATTTTTAAAAACTTACTCTAGATGACCTTGACATATTTTCCACATCCCAGTTATAAGTTTGAATTTCAATTTTGAACTAACTCTTAATTTTTGTTCAACTGTTAGAGTTTCGTTAACACCGACGAATTTCAATTTTGAAGTAACTTTTAATTTATGCACACTTTTAGTTCAACCCCACTTTATGCGCAAATTCACTTCACCCTAACGCCAACACTATCGCCATCTCCACCCCAACCTATATGGCATAACATATAACTACAGCATCTCATGTATACCCTCTAACCCCCACCGGAAGCTATGTGACATGGCAGCTGGCGCCAGCTGCCACGTCACGTGCTCGGTCGATTTTAAAAGTGGCCAAAACACACTACTTACAGTTGTGTCTCACAAGGTTAATAAAGCACAACTACAAAATAATTTATATTTCAATCTAAAACTTAATTCCAAAATTATTTTCTAAAAATATTTTACAACATTATTTCCTAATATTTTACAACATTATTTCCTAATATTATTTTAAAATATATTTTCCAAAACCATTTTCTAAAATTATTTACATGTTATGGCGTCACAAACGACTTGAGCGCTCCTGGGAGGGAAAGGAGGAACTAGCGCAAAAAGTGACGTAAACGAACGGCCTGCACTCTAGGAGAAAACGATCGAACTAAAAATGATGACGTTATGCGCCGGCAGCGCTTGTAGGAGAAAATGGACGAACTAACAGGAAAGCATGATGAAACGCAAGAAGACGACCTCCCTGCACCCTAGGAGCGATCGAGCAAACTAACTCTCTAATAAACTACAAAAACAGTATTACGCTAAAGCATAGAATTGACAAACTAGCATCATATTAGGTTTATACATGAAAAGCAAGAACCCTTTTCAAAGTTACTTTGACATATTAGACTTTAAAATCCGTTCCTACACAGATGCTGGTGGCGTGGACCAGTGGTTAAGACGCTTGCCTACCAACTAGGAGACCCGGGTTCGAAACCCAGTCAGAGAAATAAATTTTATTCAGAGTCAGTCGCATGGGCGGGGGCGAGGGCGTGATGGCCGGGCGGGGTAGCATGAGGGCAGGGGGAGGGGAGGGGTAATGCTAGGACCGGGCGGGTGGAGAATCCCAGAGGTCAAAGTCCAAAAGTGCGCCCCGCGGGTGACGAGGACGGGAGGGTCGGGCGGGGTAGCATGATGGTAGGGGGAGGGGAGGGTTAGCATGAGGGTAGGGGGAGGGGAGGGGGAATGCTAGGACCGGGCGGGGTAGGCCGGGTGGCGAACCCCGAGGGCAAAGTCCAAAAATCCATCTCTGGGGGGGTCCATAGTAGTCACACTAATTACCAAGGAACCAACTGTAATGTGGGTTGGGCCCTCAGGCAAGGAAGTAGATAACCAATATCACATGGAAGTTGTGGCAATATTAGATCACAGTACTGTACCGTGCAAACGCCACAGGTTGAATGGAAAATTCATTATTAACCTGTAATTAATAACAAAACTAGTTAAGTGATGATAAGTTATCATACTCAAAATAAAAGTGAAAATTTACTTTTTTATAATTGTAAATAGTTTTAGATTTAGAACAATAATATTAGTTGTTGATTACTTAATCAATCATTTGGTACAACTTACCCCATACAAAAATTTCCAGCTATTCTGACAGGAAACGGTTAGTGCATTCATTAAAACTTTTTTTGTCAACCATAATCTACCAAACTTAAATCCAACATTTAATGTGCACAAAAACTGTATAAGCCTTAGATAGAATATTTCACTAAGGTTGCTTGTTTTCAGCCACTAAAAGTAGCCTTTTCTAAGAAAACATAAGAACTGTATAATAATTTGCTAAAAAAAAGTTTTGAAACTTGACTAGATATAAGTTTAAACTTCTTGTAGTTTAACTTTTTGTTTAACTTGAGGATTTCCCTGATATGAAGAGTTATATTTAGGTTACGTTTTAGTTGTAAAAATTGTGTCTGATTTTTATTTGATTTTGACCTTAAGAACAAATGCAAAAGTTTCAAAACATTTAAACATTTTATTTAGAGTTAATTATATAATGAAGGCAATATTTCCGTCAATCCATTCCACGTTTTAAGCCCAGCACATAACGTCGAGTTTTTTTCGGGCGTCCCAGGTAACAAAACTTAGTATTCTTTCATTAAAACATGGTTCTTAAGCTAGCCATTCTCAATCTGTTAGTCATAAGTTAGTTTAGTATTAAGAAATCTTTTATTAATGACCCATGTAACACTGTATTAACACTGTAAAAAGTTGCTTTTTATTTTATTTGATTTGATGTAATAAACTAATGTCATTGTTTTTTTGTGTGTTCATTAAATAAATGTTTCAGTTTTATAGGCTAGATGTATAAAACTTAATTTCAGAACTGTAGAGTTTTGTTAGCCTTCAAACAAAATTTTATCTTCGGAATCACCAATCACTTTCAAGCAAAAGAAAATATCTCATGTTGGGATAATTCTGACTTGCGTCTTAAGTTTGTGGCAAAATTTAAAATGTGCTATTTAAAATAAAATTACAAAAATGAATGTGATTATTTATTACATGTCTTTTTGTGTCATTCAATAATACATTATTCTTTTAGAAAAACAAAATATTACGTGCTTTTGTAAATTAAGAGCAATTGTTTCTGTTTATGTTGACATTCAATATTTCCAACAACTTTCTTGAATGTCATTACACTTTTTACAATTGTACAAAAATGTAGGAACATAATTACTATCAAAATATCGTAATATCAAAATAAATAGATAGCGTATTTATTTTGTAAGGAAGAAATGTGAAAACAATCTTGGGTCCTTGGCATTTCTTAACGTAAAGAACAGCTTTGATTTCCCTGAGGCGGTATTCCGTCGCACCTTTCATGGTTTGACAATATTTTATGTCTAAGTGTTCATTGTTCCATGACCTGATTCCTCCTAATCATTTGTCGTCTAACCAAACTATACATCATTACTTTTAATTTATTCGGCAATATGATAATGTTTTAATTTCTAATAAACAACAAATAATGATAACATATTTATCTTCCATTATGTTCAAAATAAAGTATTTTTATGTAAGTAAAATTTGAAATATGTATTTTATCAAGGAACCAAATTAAAAATAAATTGTATGTTAAAAATTAAAACAAATTATTCGTTTTGATTAAACAAAATAAATGAAATTGTTATCAAAAGTGTGCAATTAATCGATTAAAAAATAATAACTCTGTTGTTATAAATACATTTATAATCACTAAGATCAAACAATGCCGATTTTGCTCCAATAAGTACCATTGGAGTTGATGTATTTAACAACGTGATAATGGATTGTAGCTCCGAACAAGATGTGCAATATCCAGGTCTTGCTCCGGACGTCCTGTACCGTGGCGCTCATATGTTGGACATGGAACAAGCCTTCAATAACTGGGTTATCACATGTTATTACTTTGTAAAAAGTTAATTCGGTGAGGAATTTAATATTATATTTTAATCAAGCCTGTTATTTAATTTGAGTCATGATTATTAAAATGATGATGATGATGATGATGATGATGAAGTAAGATGATAGTATCTAATCTTTTTTTACCTAATTTTGTTTCATACCATAATCAATAAGTTTGTTTGATATAGAAAGCTGATTGATACGAACACCGATAATAATTCAACAAAAGTAAAGGAAAAAGGAGAAGAGAACTAAAGAAGAAAAAGAAAAGAGAGAATACAAGCAAAGAAATTGCCTATATTGTAATCGTTAAAATAGTTTTCTTTTTAATTGTGGTCAAATAACCATGAAATTGGTAACCTCTGTAAATTTCACTGTTAACATCAATGAAAACATCGTTTCAGAGTTTTCTGTATACAAGTAATCATTTTAGACCATGCGTATCACGTGGTCATGACGTCAGCACATCTCATGAAGTGTTATCTATGTTCCATAATGTCACCATACCTGTCCACATTATTAGTGTATTTTTCAATCAGTCCTTGTCTAATAAACATGAAATATTATACAGCCTTGAAAATTCCAATCATCCCAAGTATGTTATAAGAGAGTGGTAAATTACACTCCCATTCTCTGAGTTATGTAATACATGTAATTTGTTTTTATTTTAAACTTATGCCTCAATGTATAATGTATAATTCATTTGTCAATATTAATCAGGTGTTTTTTGTGTTTATTTAAATTAATTGTTGTTATATCCCCGTAAACGCAGGAAATATTTTCTCATTTACAATACTATCAATTTCAGTTTAAATCTAGCCAAATTATGTTTTCTAATTCAATCTATACTCTTTCAATACATTATTAACTATCCCAATCCAATGTAAGCTTTAATGATAAACATGCTAGGAGTGGCAAAAGGGGGCTGCTGGCTCACTTCAAGGTCACTAATGACGTAATGGCCAATGACGTCATCCTATGACGTCACAGAAGTGACATGGCGATGACGTCATCGCCCCTGACGTCACTGATGTCATGTAGATCAAGGTCACGGGGAAACTTATAATTTTATGACACCTTTTCCGTTTCTCGCACTCCGCTCTAAGTTTCAGTCACTGTCCCCGTGACCTTGAGGCCTTGAAGAAAAATCAAACGAGAAACGGCAAAAGTGCCGAGGGAATCTGAAGTTAGCAACGTGACTCTGTCTAAACCGTCATGTGACATCGCTCGGATGACCTTGAACTGAGCCAGCAGAACCCTTTTGCCAAGTTTTCATCGTCGTAAGCCATAAAACCTGGAGTGAACAACAGAGTGCATGACACCCTACGACAGTCGCCGAGCGACTGAGAGTTCGTCCCCGCGTATCGTAGGAAAATGAAAGTGGTAGGGGAATTAAAAATGACCTTGGAAACTTTGAAAGTTTACGCATAATGTTTTGCTATGGAACAGTACAGATGACCTTGGGGACTTACAAATTTGTTCTCAATGTCATCCAAATGAAGTTAAAAAAATAAAATGTAAAAAAGCTACTCGTGTACTCAACGAATTTAAGTTATCTCCAAAGGGTCAGAAAACCAATTCGACCTGTATCGGCATGCGTCAAAATAGTGTTTGCAAAAACCTGCAAAATATGAATTGCAATCCCTACAACCATTGTACAATCGAAATTCCACATACCGTTGAGGGCAACACGTCTAGAAATGTCTGACTTTATACAACTTGATTGTCACCAATAGACCTTTCAGTCTCTCCCACGTCTTACACCTACACCTGAATCCCAAAAACTTTTACAGGTTCTACAGGCCAACTTATCCACTTGGTCGTGGTGCGGTGAAATGGTTAAACACTTCTCTTCACAACAGTACCGATTCTCGTTCTCCATGTTTGGTGTTGCCGCAGTGAAGTCTTGTAACCAGATGAATGTACAGAGGCTGAGAAAGCGTCTTATATACATTCGAGGCAAGTGAAGGGGGCAATTTAAAGGTCATCCAAAATGAGTTTAGAAAAGAAAGAATCCTAAACCACGTTGTTCTCTTCTTCTCCTCCCGACTCGTCTGTAGGATATGTGGGCAACATTGCCAAATACTGCGGCGAGCGTTCGGGTGATTGTCGGAACACCCGATGATGTTCCTCCTCTTCATTTCCGCTGTGATGCTCACCTTCGCTGTTATTGTCTTGCTGCATGCGTACTACAGACCAGTCGTATTTTAAATCAACCTTTAGTTTTAAGCCTAGGTTACTGAGCCCTCATTCGGTGGCAAGCCATTTCAAAGTAGTTAACATCTTCAATGACAAACTTCCAGCTGGAAATCAGGACCTCGGCTTCACAGATGATCTTGTCCGCTAATGCTGACAAACGAGGAATGATGTGTGATGGGGAGAACCATACCGGTATCGAAAAATGGTGGGGGTTGGCAAAATGGTTGGGGTAAATCTCAAGGTCATCCAAATTGAATTTTAAAAAACTTAAACATTATATGCCTCTTCTTCTGCTCCGACCCTTCGCTTCTTGATGTAGGAGTATTTGTATGCTGTTTTAATACTCCGTCAACTCTGCCACAAGTGTCTACTTCAATACAATCGTATTCTAATGTCATTTAACTTTAAGCTTTGGTTCTTGTGCCATTAAAACGAACAAATTTTCGTAGATTTTCTTGAGCAGGTTTACATTTTCGATTATAAAGTCCACTTCATATTTGTAAGTGTTGATGATAGCACTACTGCAACCAGGCGGCAAATGATGGGAGGTTTTGAAAAGTACAGTGCTTCTAAAGTGTGGCGGGAGGTAAAGCAAGTGTAGGGGGTTAGACTTGTTCAAACATGTTCAACGTCATTCATTTTAAGTTTAAAAAAATTTGAAACTTAATAAGTAACGTTGGTATTGTCCGTGTTGCCCAGATGAAGACCTCAAGTGGAATTTTCACCCTACCTGTTGTGAAGTTTCCCCTTCCAAATGATACTAATTAAAGCAGGTGGTTTCAAGGGGGCCGGAATGTTTAGTCTAATTGAACTCTTTTAAGAAAAAACGATGCCCAAACAGTAAAGAAGTCATGGACTTAAGTTATTTACCATATGATTATATATTTTTGCCTTTCATTTATTATTTTCTTTGTTTTTATAACTCATAAATTTATATGTGAATCAATACATTTCAATTTCCTCCTTTCGTAAGTTTTATTATTTTTTCTCATTTGATTTTTACTACTTTATGGTGAATTTCCCCCAAACGTTAACACTTTGTGTTTGAGCTAGTGTACCTGAATATTTGTATTGAAGACTGATGCCACGAAGAATGCAGTTGAAGATAAAGATTATCAACACAATCAGCAGAAGAATGAAGAGGTAGACATCTGTGTATAATATATTTGCCTGTAATACAAACCCTAAACCTATCAAAGCTGGGATGATATGTCTGGAAGGCAAACCAAGACACGAAAAACATTTTCAACCCACTCTACTTTTCCATAATTATAAATTATTGAAATTTGTAAATACAACTAAACTATAGAAAACGACACGAAAGTATTATGATGACATTTGATACATTTTTACCAGATCAATCCAGTAGACTAAATTATTTTACAGTGCAATACATTGTTTAAAATACAACTACAAATCAGAAATGGATGGCAAACTACATATAGAAAATTTGCATTGCTAGAGAGGGTGTAATTTCCATTTCCATCTTAATTATGCTTTTATTTATTTGGGAGCAGTAGTACTATGGTTACTTCCCTACGTTCTATAGTATAGTTACTATTGTATTGAAATAATAGTTAGTATTTGCTTTAGGTCTTTGAAACAATATTTCATAGTAAAGCATTCAATATTCCATCAAGTTTAAATGATAAATTGCAATGGTAGCGGTACGATATCCTGCTGATAAATGTAGAATGTTGTGTAGTATCGGGGAGAACTGTCTTGTCTTGCCTCGAGCAGAGTTTAATTAGGTTGCTAGAGACTACACGACTAAAACAATTCAACTTTAATGAATACCTGTCCATCAGAGCTGCTCACTCCGAACCTCAGCTCTATTGACAGTGAACCCGTAGGTAGATTTTATTTCCATCTAATATAGTTTTATCTTTTATACAGCTAATGCTCTCATATATGTTTAATGATTACTGTGAAAATATTGCCCTGAGACCGGTTCAACAATAAGACCATGGTCCAGTAATATCTACTTTTGATAAACATATTAATCACAACCAAACCGCTGCATCATCTAGCCCCGACAGCAGGAAAGTACAATGGTCACAGGACAACGCATGAGACAACTTTACCTCAAATGAGACAGAATATACAATCGCGTTGCTGATATTAACACAACTATTATTGGCCTACGCTGTGAGTGTTATGTACGCGTTTTCGTGTTTGTGTGTTCCGTGCTTAATGTGTTTTGTACATTTAAAAAATATATTGATGAACCAATGATGTAAAGCAAATTTACAATTGAGGATCTGATGTTGCCTTACGTAAGCAAAAACGCGTAATACGGTAAGGATACAAAGCCCTTAAAACCATAAAACTTTTGGTACACCAGGTAGAATAACTTAAAGCAAACACTGACAGTACTATGAATGTTACACAAAACAGTTAAAACATTTTAAATCATCACATACCGCAACCCCAAACAATAAATTGTCTCAACAGACGATTATCAAATAAACAAAATCCATTTTCAGTAACATAGCTCGTATAACAGACAATGGCTATAACTGTACTGTTGAATGCAATAAGCAATTAATCCGCAAGCAAATAAACACAACAATACAAACTCATATTTATAGATGATCTAGTATTCTTAGCATTCATGTTGATAATCTAAGTCTAGCTATTATTGTTTTGGAAAATAACTTAAAATTAACCATCGTGTATGAATAACATTTACTAAATTATCTTTGTAGAGATACAATAAAAACGATGTCCTAACAGGTCGATAAACAATTGTGTAATAATATGTATACATGTAAATAAATATCTTTCAATATGTTTCAATTCACATATTATGTTTTTTAACAAATATATCATATAAAAATGTTGGTACAGCTGCAATTGCCGGTTTTAAATAATATAGATCATAATAATTTTTAATCCTTAAAACACCTATTGTGCACAAAGCAGTATTAGGGTTCTAATCTGTGGGTCCCTTTTCAGAGTCAGTTTAACAATAAGGTCTAAATTAGGTACAAATGTAACTTTTTACCGAGCACATAATAATAGGGGACATTAAAATAGGCGATCCAAAATCTTTTAAGGTAGATCCTAGTAATTTTAAAGTAAGATTTATGATGTTTTGTCCGTGATTCAATGAGGGGAACATAATAAGGTTGGTGCACCTGATTACTGCACTGCACTTTATATTGCACAATTTATCTTGTAAATTGTTGGCAGCACTGCAGCAGACAATAAAGAGACTCGCTTTAAGTCATGTAATATCAAGTCTCTTTTATTCTAATAAATGTGAGCAAGGTTAGGTTTTTTACATAAAAAATGTATAATGAAACAGATGATAGAAAATTATTTTTATTGCACTTACATTAAAAATAACTGTTCTGGACCCTCAACAAAAATCATGCTTTTGAAGAAGTCTAGTACCAATATTTTTGGCCCTATAAACTTACAATGGACATACAACAACAAAAATTTTACTTGAAAGGTGAAAATTCAACTCACTTTGTCTCGACATTTAGTTCCATCATAAATTTACGTTTTTAAAAAACGTAAAAGGAACAAACATGTTCCATCTAACGTATAAGAAACAATGATGATAAATGTAATATAAAAAACTCATCTTCATGAATAAGACAACAACAAACGATTAGTAATTATTTATATTTTGACCACGTATATTGTGGTTGTGTTCCGGTTCATTTGAACTTTTAAAATACCGACTAAATTAATTTGAAATGTTTCGCAGGCGAAGAAACTGTTTGCAAATTAAAACATGATTCGGAGGAATGCCTGAAGCTAGTGGAAGTTTGTATGTAATTGCTAAACACTCGCTGCAACTGCGGCGTTCGCGGCTGTAGTGCAGCAAACCTATGTAGACGTAGATTGGTCTGATTAAACTGCTCAGGGGTTTATGCCCCGAAAGGTCTACTACTTTGTGCCTTATTTATAACATTAATTGTCTAGACATTCGTTTTATTTTAAAACCTTTGTTTGTCAGGACAAAATTTTTTTTGTCCAATTTTTTTATGCTTTATTAAACTTTAAAATGTGTGTATATTATCATGGGTTTAAATATAAACTGTGTGTATGAGAACGAGAGATAATCAGATCTACATTATACAAACATCTGTATATTTATACACTAACAGGGATCCACGCTTAATGTGGGTGCGACCACAAAAACAATTGTTTTAAATTTGTTATTTTTGCACTACGAATATGATTTTACTGTGCATTTTCAAAGGAATGTGATTTTTGTAGTTGTTGAGTTGGTTATATGAATCATGTCTTGTGAACAACACAATGATTGTATATGAAAACGCAATTCTGTATTTGTACCAGTGTATGTCAGTTTTGAAATACTCGTACAGATCATGAATAAAGAAGTTTTGAATTTGAATGAAAATGAATCCATATGTCGATATCCTATTTGATTGGAAACAAATGCATTTTATAGCAATACGTTTTGTTAAGTTAATAATTAAACTAATAAGAAGTATATATACGTTAGAAAACATTTTAACATTAAAAAAATGTTCTCATAACAACCTCAGGCTTGCATGTTATTGATGAGACGTTGGCGTTGAGAGTACACCAGATAAATATATTAGGACAGTTATCAATCAGTAGATCTGCATGTTCTACATTTGATTAAAAAATATACAGGGTGTCCAGCTTCCACCTTTACAAACTTTTCCAGGTTATTAAGCATGCCAAGACAAACAGAAAAATCATATAAACATATGTCCGGAAATGCTTCGTTAAGCCGCTAGCCGCCATTTTGTTTTTTACACTAAGGAATTTTTATTTCCGTAACAGGTTGTCGTATAGAGTTCATATTTGGCATGTACCTTAATCACACCAATGCTCATTTTTAGAAAAAAATATTATTTTTTCCCGTTTTATATTTTCAAAATGGCGGCCATTTTAAATTTTTAAACCCAAATATCTCAAAAACCATAAATTTTATAAAAATTTTATTAGACACAAAAATGTTGACAAATTAAATTATCTAAACATTGACACCAAGTTTGTAAGGATCAGACAACCAATAACGGAGTTATTGTGGTTTTCCTGCAGAAAAACACTGATTTTGCACTATAATTAATGGGAATTTAGGTTATTTTAAGAGAAAAATCTCATTAACTCCGTTATTTGTGGTCAGATCCTTACAAACTTGATATCAGTGTTTAGATAATTTGAATGAAATGAACTGTGTTTTACATGCCAAATATGAACTCCATACGACAACCCGTTACGGAAATAAAAATTCCTTAGTGTAAAAAACAAAATGGCGGCTAGCGGCTTAACGAAGCATTTCCGGACATATGTTTATATGATTTTTCTGTTTCTTTTGGCATGCTTAATAACCTTCAAAAGTTTGTAAAGGTGGAAGCTGGACACCCTGTATATTTACATTTCTAAATAACTTATACATATTAAAACTGTGAATAACTTTTAAAAAAAATGTATGACATTAAATTAGAGAAAACTTTGTTCATGCAAAATATAAATGCTTTGAACATTCTATATTAAAGAGTCTTCGTCTGGGGAAGAGTGGAGTAATATTTTTACTTTAAACTATGAATGAATTAATGAATTAATATTTGTTCTTAGAGTGATTTAGTAAACCCCCGAGTCGATAAACGTTATTTTTACGTACTAAATTTAAATTTTTTTACATTTTGTGAAATTAGACTCTGTTGTGATAGGAAATCTTTCTAACTGGGGCCTCAATGTAATTAGTTTTTAGTTTTTCATATAGTAAAATTACATATAGATCAATTTATAACAATAAAAAAAAAAAATATTTAAAACCTCCCTTAGCACTATTCAAGTGTAATTTCCCACGGGCTCTGGCCCTTTTAGCCCGGCGAGTAACGGCGGCAGATCTTGTGGCATACAAAAGAGTCCTCATTTACCGTGGCCAGCGCTTAGGGTGAATTCGATGTTGAGTATCCACCGTGGTGCCATTACATGTCTTTAATGGGACTCAACCTTCTCAACGACTTGAGTTGCTGCGTCCAATTTGGAATAAAATCTGCATTCAAGAAATTCGTTTGTAAAAAAATGAAGTTAATTTTCTTTTCTTAATTTTGTAATTTATTAGCCTATAATAGTATCGTTTTTACTTTTTATTTATTTAAATATTAGTTTTGAATTAAATATATTTGTTTCAAAGTTGTATTTTTTATGAATTTCATAATTTTTGAAAATCTTCTCCTGAGATCAATCATATAACAGTTTTATAATACAAAATAACTACCCTATTTTAGGTGTTGATTTGTTTACATTGAGATATAGTTTGTTACTTCTTTACATGCCTTCCACAAGGATAAGATCCCATGTTCCTGTACTCCAATTATTGTTGATCTTCAGAATTCTTCTTTTACTGTAGTTGTTAGAAAAAAAGTCGTTTCCCCATCTTTTTAAGAATTGACTGTAGAGAAAGCAATTGCTGTAAACGTGGGTGTGTAATGTTAAGACTATGCTAATTTACGCCATTACGAACAGATGTGTGGTAGTATTAAGTCTGGTATTGCTAATCAATAGTCATTCTAGGTCATGGTGTCATCTGGCGACCATAAAGAGAATCAATTTTAAATTTAAATAACACCTAAACTGTACACCATTATTTAAACAACATTTAGTTTAAGTTGATGAAATGAAGCATTTAATAAAAAAATGTGGAGCTTTTGTGGGAATTGAGAGTCAACCTTCGATTTGGCTCTTACATCCTTTTTGTGAATTTCCCTATAGGGAATATGCTATGAAGGTAGTACTCACGGTTAGACCCAGGGTCAGGACCATTATAATTATTTGTTTTGAGGTCCACAGAAGCCAAAAACCCCATTCGTTAAATTTGATATTGATGTATGTGTCATATGCAGGGTGTTTGGTAGTGAGGGGCAATATTTGGTGAAAGGTGATTAAACAAAATATGGGCAATGCCAAAAAATTAGAAAAAAAAAATTAAAAAGGGTTTGTTACTGGAAGTGGAATGAGATTTAACTACGTAAATTGCGTATTTTGTTGCATTTTAAATGTATAATAACCCCGACACTGACTACCAAACATCCTGTATGTGTTCATCATACATTGTAAATTTTCTTGAGTTCGCGAACCAGCATGAACAGATTATGGGAAAGGTGTTTATGGGTGTTTCAAAAGTGATTTTGGAGGTTTCGTGAGTTGAAATTTGGCTTTCTCATTTTTCAACTTTAAAATAAAAAATAACAATTTTAGCAGAAAACCATTTGAAAAAAAAAACTGTAAAAATAAAATAAATCAGTGTTCCTGACATGTCGGAAAAAGTATGCTTTTGTCATCGTGATTTTTAATTGAAAAATATAATCTATACAAAATTTTATTAAATATTAACTATCGTTCTGAAAATAGATCACCCGCATTTTTATACACGCTAGGTATATATATTTTTATTTGATTTATGATTTGTTGAATTTACTATTTGTTTGTATCTGATTTCAACAAACTATATTCGCCAAAATATTTTATTATATATTCTCACATAAATGTATATGACTCGCCCACAAATTTGACAGATTTGTTGCTTTGATCCCAACATATTCGACATATCAAGACTGACTTTAACCGATTAACTTACTGATGATTCGAATAAAAAAGTTGCCATATGGCTTCTCCGCTGTAGTAGATTTGAACAATTTATTTGTTTGTTGCAATAAGATGTATATTATTTCTTATTAATTAAATTTAATATGACTATTATTTTAAGGCTGACTTCTGATGATAATAAATACTAAAAAGACCAACGATTACTTCAAAATTAAATTATTTGGGTTTTCTTTAACACAAATATTAAGTTAGCTGAGAATGTTTTTAGCTCGCTGCCACGGGAAACTCTCGACCGCGAAATAAATTGCCCGGATTTGCCGTCAACCCCACTTAAGGCAGTTTCCTGTTCTCGTTTGAGGAATAGTATATTTGTCTACATTGAAAACAACAATATTTAACCCAAAATATTTTCTATAAACCAAAAACAACATGTAAATATCAACAATGTTGGACGAATACTTTAAACGTAACTCTCACATGATCATATAATTATTAGCACGGTTGTCCTGCTGGAATTTTGATACTTAGGGCAAAAAATCTATAAAACTTTCAATTTAAGAAATAAGGTATTTTAAAGGTTCTCAAATATCTTACGTTAAACACCCCTTCGAGCATTAAGCAGTACTTGAATGTCTTCTAACTTAATTATAATTTTAAATAGAATTTTTTGGGCAACAGAATAAAAAAATATAAAATTATTATTAATAATAATAATAATCATTAATAATTTTTATCAAAATTTTTTCAGGCTATGTCTTGAGCAAACAATTAAATGAGGATAATATATAAAGTAATAATAATAATAAATTTGATAAAAAACCTTTTTGCACTGGTGAAAACTGTATAAAATATTACTTTTATACAACAACAAATTATAAAATGCTTATATAAACATTCATCAAACGTAACTAATACGAGATTTTTCCGAATTGTTTGATAAAAATTGAGTAACAGTTAACAGTAATATAAGCTATATCACAAACAATGAACATTTCCTGAAACTGAACTATGTGTATTTTTTTATTGAATAATTTAACTTAGCAAAGAAATATGCCAGAAAATTTTTTGTAAACTATAATGATAATCTAGTATTTCATTGAAACAATATCCAACAAAATGAGAAGCCATTCCAAACCAAACAACCTCTAAGGTATTGAAGTTGTCGACGACTTGAGTTGCTGTGCAAATTACATGTCACAAATCGAAGTTATCATTTCCATTTTTGTTCATCCAAACATAACCCTTAAAAGAAGCTATTCAGCTTAAATATAATTTCAAATTTGGGCATGCGATATCAGCTTTACAACTTTACATCGCTAAATCACCATGCAATACATCTTTAATATAAAAAATACATTCCGTCTTTGGTTACCACGTTATAAGTCAATAGAAGGTTTTGAGAGATACCTTGGATATTGGTCTAGGCAGTATTGTCGCCGAAGGACTGAAGGTGTTATGACTTCCTCCGGAAGTAATCTCAGGCTCCAAGCATCGGTCGGAGGCGATCGGGAGGTCCCTGAACAGGTGAAAGGAATAGAGTAAGGAACATTTTATTTTCTGTGCCAACGTGGTAATATTCCAGTATTATTGTAAACTTCTATACTTTGTATTGGAGTCATTTATTGTACACACTTACTTTGACACTAACAGTCAAGTGAGAAGCAGCGAGATTTTAACAGCCGTACAACTTAAATTACCTGTTTCATAAGTTAAATTAAAAGATTTTTTTACATAATTAAAATTGCATTGAGTTAAGTATTTTATGTATGTAATAAAAATCGTAAAAATACAAGGTAGAAAAAAGTCTGAAAACTAATATTTTTAAAGTATTAAAAAAAAAAATAAACTAAAACTTTGCAAATTGATTTTGAGTGACTAAGACTACTTCCTAAATTACTTATTGTCCTTGGACCTCAAAGGGGTAACGGTCCACAAGAAGTCAGAATGAAATCTTAAATGTAAGCATAGGTCAATATGTACATAAAATAAAAGGTCTTTAAGAATAGTGAACAATGCCACAAACTCAACCTCAAAGTATAACCGAGTAAAAATGGCAGGCGATTAACGTTTGCATGAAAATCATATTGCTGAAAATAAAAATGTTATAACTCTCAATACACGCAACCTTTTGATGTCAGGTTTGTGGCAAATTGCTCAGAATGCAAAGCCCCTTAAAACTATGTATCATATGACTTAGGCCGATGAAGTTTTTCACAAAACTTCCTTTAGGGACATCCCTATTGGAGGTCGAAAGAAAAACTGCATTGGTCAACGTTACATTATACATCATTTAAACGACTTATTGCATTCTGAGCAATATGCCTCAAACCCGACCTCAAAAGGTCGAGTGCATCGTCACTCAAAAACCAATCTGAAATATTTTAGTTTTATTACTTAAAATACTTTTAAATATATTGTATCGTTTCAAAACCATTTTTATCCTGTAAAACCAAACGTGTTCTGACTCAGAGTCATTTTTTATTATTGCTAGACATTGGAGATCACAGCTATTGTTAGATTGGAAAATCCATTTAAATGGTAAAAAAAATCTGTTAGGGAGCAAATTTATCTTCAAATTTGATAGCCTATTTAAGATTCATCAAATAACTTTAGAATTTCCAGGAGGGGGTTTCGATTTAATTTCGTTAATGGGTACTCAGTTGGTTGCAGTACCGACCACTCGCCATCCAGAGTTGATGGCATATGACCCTTCAGCCGCTCCGGTGATGAAGCAATCATGTTCGGCCCAGGACATCTCACACGTTGATGACATATGACCCTTCAGATGCTCTGGTGATTAAGCAATCATGTTTGGCCTACGACATCTCACACGTTGATGACGTATGACCCTTCAGATGCTCCGGTGATGAAGCAATCATGTTCGGCCCAGGACATCTCACACGTTGATGACGTATGACCCTTCAGATGCTCCGGTGATGAAGCAATCATGTTCGGTGACATCTCACACGTTGATGACGTATGACCCTTCAGATGCTCCGGTGATGAAGCAATCATGTTCGGCTCAGGACATCTCACACGTTGATGACGTATGACCCTTCAGATGCTCCGGTGATGAAGCAATCATGTTCGGCCCAGGACATCTCACACGTTGATGACATATGACCCTTCAGATGCTCTGGTGATGAAGCAATCATGTTCGGCCTACGACATCTCACACGTTGATGACGTATGACCCTTCAGATGCTCCGGTGATGAAGCAATCATGTTCGGCCCAGGACATCTCACACGTTGATGACGTATGACCCTTCAGATGCTCCGGTGATGAAGCAATCATGTTCGGCCCAGGACATCTCACACGTTGATGACATATGACCCTTCAGATGCTCTGGTGATGAAGCAATCATGTTCGGCCCAGGACCATCTCAACACGTTGATGACATATGACCCTTCAGATGCTCCGGTGATGAAGCAATCATGTTCGGCCTATGACATCTCACACGTTGATGACGTATGACCCTTCAGATGCTCCGGTGATGAAGCAATCATGTTCGGCCCAGGACATCTCACACGTTGATGACGTATGACCCTTCAGATGCTCCGGTGATGAAGCAATCATGTTCGGTGACATCTCACACGTTGATGACGTATGACCCTTCAGATGCTCCGGTGATGAAGCAATCATGTTCGGCTCAGGACATCTCACACGTTGATGACGTATGACCCTTCAGATGCTCCGGTGATGAAGCAATCATGTTCGGCCCAGGACATCTCACACGTTGATGACATATGACCCTTCAGATGCTCTGGTGATGAAGCAATCATGTTCGGCCTACGACATCTCACTCGTTGATGACGTATGACCCTTCAGATGCTCCGGTGATGAAGCAATCATGTTCGGCCTACGACATCTCACACGTTGATGACGTATGACCCTTCAGATGCTCCGGTGATGAAGCAATCATGTTCGGCCCAGGACATCTCACACGTTGATGACGTATGACCCTTCAGATGCTCCGGTGATGAAGCAATCATGTTCGGACCCAGGACATCTCACACGTTGATGACATATGACCCTTCAGATACTCCGGTGATGAAGCAATCATGTTCGGCCCAGGACATCTCACACGTTGATGACATATGACCCTTCAGATGCTCCGGTGATGAAGCAATCATGTTCGGCCTATGGACATCTCACACGTTGATGACGTATGACCCTTCAGATGCTCCGGTGATGAAGCAATTATGTTCGGCCCAGGACATCTCACACGTTGATGACATATGACCCTTCAGATGCTCCGGTGATGAAGCAATCATGTTCGGCCCAGGACATCTCACACGTTCTTTGATGACGTATGACGCTCCAGCCTCTCCGGTAATGAAGCAATCATGTTCATAATGGGTGGTCCGTGGTGTTTTATAATCATGAGATTTGACACATGTTTTGTCAACAATCTCGTTCGTAGATCGGTTATGATTTGATTCATTGAGCTGAATCCCCGTTCAGCTTCTGCTGAACTGCACGGTATGAGTTTTGTACAATTTAACAGTGGTGTGAGGTCTTTGGGAATTTTAGACCTGTCCTCGATATAATCACGGAAGTCATTAATGATTTTGGATTTGTTCAGACCCGAGCTTGAATCTTCTGCAAAGGTTATCGATTTCAACTTCGCCATAGCGAACGGATTGGTCTTTTTGGCCAGTGACTCAGGCTCCAGTGCTTTCAAGTCTGAGAAAAAGTGAGTCGTACGCTTCTCTGTTTATGTCCACTGACGCCTGTTGTTGATTCATTACTTGATTTTGTCGTAAACAATTCTTTTATTCAGATTATTTATTATTACTTCTTACAAGCTGGCCGTGGTTGATCGTTTTAAGTTTTGGATTATTTGTTAGTGGAACATTGTTAAAATGACCATTTTTCTAGGCAACAAGAGCCTCGAGATACTTAGTTCCAGGTTTTTCTTCAAGGCTCTCGAAAAAATCGTATGCTCCTTTTAATAAGCTTATCAGCGTAAACAACAGTAGTGTTACGGTCTTGGAGGCTCTCTGATGTAATTGCAAGTTCTGCCAAAACGTAATACATTAAAGCTAGATTTGATAAAAACTGTGATATGAAGAAAAATTCTTAGACAATGCGCTGTACGTAGCTCTATCTGTTGAAGTTCTATCCTTGTCCAATTTAGCTTCCTCAAAATGGTTGTAGATAGCTGAATATCCATACCAAATAGACGAAACCGCTCGAAAAGAACTAGCCACTCACCTGGTTCCTAGAGTCTTTCCTATTTTTTGGATTTCTTGCTCTAATGCCGAAGCACACTCAGCCAGTTTACGCTGGTTCTTCGGCGATCTACTATACAATGAGTAAATCTTATCCATAAAAATCTGGAATTGGTTCACTTCGTCAATTGCATCACCAAGTGCAAGTTCCAATCTGTGATTCATGCAATGCCAAACTACAATATCTGGGTACAATTTAAGTAATCTTTCCGCAACGCCAGATTTTTTTCCCAAGCATTGTACAAGCGCCATCACTCGCAAAGGAAATTAAATTTTCCTTTAATAATTGGCATCAAATCCATGCTTGCTTAAACAATCAAGTAAACTAGCTACTGTTATTTCAGTCGTTTGGCCGCTCAGTTCAATCAAATTCAAAAACAAAAAGTGTGGTGGTA
Source organism: Neoaliturus tenellus (assembly GCA_030545055.2). Taxonomy (NCBI): domain Eukaryota; kingdom Metazoa; phylum Arthropoda; class Insecta; order Hemiptera; family Cicadellidae; genus Neoaliturus; species Neoaliturus tenellus. The sequence goes on from CM061531.1 coordinate 25,428,950, forward strand.
GCTCTTTGCTGAACTCACACTTTTAAATAGAGAATTAAAGTAGATCTTCACCCTAAAGTAGTTGACTCATCTATGATGACGGAAATTTTCCCTGAAATATTTTTTAATTTCTGCAATAATCCTTTTTCATTTCGTCCAAAATATGATCAATTATTGCTGCTAGCCGTATTCCTCGAGTGAAGACCGACACCAATATCAATACCGTTTACATTTGAAGTTCTAACAGACTGAAGTGATCTGAGTAGGGCCTGTTGTTCTTGGCTATGTAGTACCGCCGTCCTGAAAACAGTTTTCGTTGTTTCTAAGTTTTTTTTTTCGTTCATGAAGTCGGTTACCTTTTCAATTATCTCAGACTAGGCCACTTCCAGCGATTTTCTCGGCTGCTTTGTGGCTTGAGGATGATTTGTGATCAAATATTTTCTTCCTTAATGAAGTGAGTTGAGCGGCCTTGGTTTTACCATTAAAAGCAACTAGATAACTCCGCCATTCATTTGAAATTCTAGAGCGCTCTGTTTAAAAAGCACCTAAATTTGATATATTTTTGCAGATTTGCAGCCAAGCTTCCCTTCCCTACAATCAAGCCATGGAAAAACGCGTCCTTTTTTCGCTCCCACATTTCTCGAGTCCAAACACTCGGCCACTCATTTTCAAGTCGAAGAAAAGTCTCAAATTGCAAAGAATCTGAAGACTTATCGTTATTCCTACCTTCATTTTTCAAATCACTGGAAGAACTCACTCTTTTTTTTAAATATTTGAAGAGACTGAAGTGTAGTAACTTGTTCGGCTGAGTTTGAGGCAGGGACATTTTTAGGTTCAGTTGTTCCAATTAAAAAAAAAAAAGGATGTAGAGTCTTTTTGCTTTTTTGTACTGGATTCCATTGTGTTTATAGTTAATAGCAAAACCTATAGTCCACAGCACAATTTAATTTAACTTATAAAAATCGCAAAAAACGCATAATTAAACATTTATCCAATACAATAAGACACTGATCCGTGACAGTGAGACAGTGTGTCAGGTTAGATGGGGCGGGGACAAAACAGGCTATTGTGCATGCGCGCTCGCCAACCACCGCTGCCAGAGTGCAACACTGTCAGTCTGCTGTTGGCTCTTGTCAGGAGCGGTTCGCTACCTGCCGTCCTAAAAACATCCACTCATTGACTCAATAGAAGTAACCAGTGAAACATTAAATTTGAATCAACTGTAAACCAATAACTGTTTATAGTAATAAATAGTTTTACTTTTATATTAGAGTTAGAGTAAAGCGCGCCATAGTCCGATGGCAACCGTGTTAGACAAGGGGGGGAGGGGAAAATCAGCTGTTCAAAAACTTCATCAGACTACTTTCATGTGGTTTACTTTAGACTTCACTGACACTGAGTACGAGCACATGACATTAGCGCTCCGAGTCCGAGCGACAGAGCTGCTAACTCCTACGACAATCCTGAACGTTGTTTTTTTAGGTAACTTGCGTACTGTCGAAGTGGCGTAGTTCGCCAGATTTTGGCAACATTTATGTTGTATTCATTACAGGCCTACGGTAACTACATTTTCATTATTATATACAAAATTAATTTTAGTTCTTCTCTGTTTAGCTTTGTTTTGTCTTCACGGAAAAACATTTCTTTATTTACAAATAAATTTTGCTGTAACAATTTTTTATTAAATTTTCACTTTCGTTCAAAACCAGTGACGGAGCGCGGCGTTCCGGCACCATGACACCCCTGGCCATATGGGTGTTGTAAAGCAAATATCAGTGAAACCCTACCTAGTGAATGTACATACCACGCTTTACCGAGTTATGTCAATAAATAAGCGAGATCGAGGGTAATGTTTATTTCCCATAAGATTAACATGAGAAAACCTATTTTTATGTTTTCCCATAATAGCGTATTCCCTATAGGGAAATTCGCTCAAATATTATCAGATTTTAAACCGCACTTCATACTGGCAATTTTAAATATTAAGATAGGTAAAAGTGAAATAAAGAGGAAAACCGAGCAACATGTAGGATTGCAATTGATTTTAAAAACAAAAGAAATAGAAACAATGAATGAAATCAGAAGTTAAACACAGGAGTAAAATCCACGTGGTACGTATTCAACATGTGCTACAATAAATTTGTACTAGAGTGTAGCAACTATAAGTCTACATTAAAACTTTCTGAATTGTGAATGATTGAAGCGAACGTGTTCGTCTTGAGTCAAAATTAGAATATTTGCACTTGCGATTTTAGTGCACTGTCAATGATTGATATTATTACTGCGAAAAAGTTGTATAAATTTACTGAGAAAATGCTCAGCCCCCAGGTACTATTTATTAAGAGGTAAAATATGGCGGAACATTCAGTATGATTCACAGGACATGCCGGAGCCGTCGCCGGCCGTGGCAGGTATTGTGGTATTGTCGGGGCGGGACGCTGCATCTCGCCAAAGGCTCTTGTAGTCTACACAAATACGTTACCCAACCCACACTGCTGGGGCTGTGTCGAGCCCAGAGACTCACTTATTCACTATGTTTCACAAGGAATATTAGAAAACGGCCACTGGCCGTTTCAAATATCTGTGACCTATTCAAGGAAAAGTCATGTTTAATACTTTAAATCAAACTCTCATTGTATTTATTGGCTCGATTTTCCACTTCAATCGAGTGGAATTTCTGTTAAAAGTTTCATTATTTTTCGTTTTGCTGTGTAGGTGGTAGCACTACAACTTGTTGTTGGTTCTTATTGCGTACAAAAATCGGCTGTGGAGTATATAAAAACGTTATTGAACGTGATTTTATTTAACAACAATGCAATATTACAATTCAATTACATCTTTACGGGGGGGGGGGAATTACAGTACACAATTATTGTATGGGATTTTTATCCTACGTGGCCAGTCATGTTTTAAAAGAATGCAAAGCAATGATCGAATGAAATTGAAAAGTAGAGGGAACAGTTTCCTTACAATAGAGAACGGCTTCTTGGCAAATCTCTTCAAGCAACGTTGTCACATTTGATACAACACGCTGGAATTGAGACCTTAGGGAAATCCAACTTTAGCTCTAGGATAAATAATGGCAGAAAAACAATACGTGTAGTCTGACTTTCCCTAGTAATGCTAGTTCACTTTGTTATTTACAGTGAAAATTTCTATATATTTCTTTTGATGAAAGTATTATATAAATTCAATAATATTTAATAAACTATTAGTTGTAATAATATATATACTAAATAGTTTTCATGATTACAAAAGGTTAAAGTATAATCATAAAATTTTGTTTTTATTGTTTTTCTATAAAAGTACCAGGGGGACCGAGAGCTTAAGCTCGGTAAAATTACTTTCGTTCTCAGTCAAAACTCGTTCGCTCCGCTCACTCCCCCTATTCCTTTTTAAGATGAGCTCGTTCGCTTCGTTCATTTGCCAGGCCGAAGGGTGCTGCATTTTGGTATAATTTTCCTAAACTACAGGTTAAAGATTTAACACATCGGCTTATATCTACAGTTATCAGCTGATTTTTGTTGAATTTAAAAATCTCCATAAAGAATAACATGGAATATGGAAACATTTAGTGCTCTAGCGCAAAAACTGGATTTTCCCCAGCTATGGGACCAGCTCCAAATCGATTTCTGGTGGCCAAAACCTCCATATTCAATAAAAAAATCAAAAATCCTTGGAGCGAAAAAAAAACTTTGCCCGTACAAACGGAGCTTGTTTTAGAGTATAAGATAATAAAAATAAAAACTTTATTATTGTTCTTTATTAGATCTTTTCTTTCATTAAAATTTATTTTTTCATAGGCGCTATTTTATGATGCCATTTTAAGGTGAATGTGACTTAAGGGTGAGTGTCCCTGAATCAGATTAGGAGTTTGTTAATAACAAAGACCAGCAGATTAATTCTGTAGACACCATTAATTACTAGCTTAATGACCAGAGGCAGCTAGCTGGGCCCAGTTTAAAACCATCAAAGGCTTATAACTTTTCTCAGGATTGAACCAGTAAACGATTGTTTTCGGCCAGCTACAGTATCTCTTTAGCTCATTAGCCTCTTAGCTACCCAAACAGCTTAATAAGTTAACCTCATGATTCGTAAATAATTTATTCCGAGTGTTCTCTTTAAAATTAATCGACACAATGACAATGTTCTACTTCAATTTCCATATCTCATACCAATGTAATTTTTTTACATTATTTAAAGATAGTTTCGAATTGTTTTTCAAATTTAAAAAACTTCAAAACGTGTATAATTTTGTGCTTTAATTTCAATCCGAATAATTATTCTGTATACCATATTTTTTAAATCATACACTGTTTAGGTATAATCACCCCAGCAGACCTAAACAGTGCTGAGTTTACGCCTCAGTTGATGATGAGTTGGTGCTCATATTGTTAATGACAGATATGCCTTTTTTGTGCATATCTGTCATTATTAAAGTTTTAATAATGTTGAACTATTTAAACAAGAGCTAAATAGTTCGCAAAACACGTCTATTTCTTCTTTATTGGAAGAAAATTTATAACTAAATGTGAGATATTTCATGAGGAATTCACAAGGAACGAAAATATTTTCCCTCTTTGATGCCTAAACGCTTGTTATAGAAATATCTTGCAGTTAGTTTTAGTACAAAGGGATACGTCTGACCTAATCAAGCACAGTTTTTCACATGTTAAATGTCCATTCTTATAAAGGTTTTACTGAATTTTATTGAAAAAAAGACTCTTTTGAACTATCCAGAAATAAAACCATTTTCAAGTAATAATCTAATCTAAACAAAGATAGTTAAAAAGGTAGTTTATAATATATATATACATATATATAACTAGAGGTTGATTAAAATATAACTATAAAACCACTTTTATACAGTCATGACTCCCTTCAAAGTTTAGGTGTATATGACTACAGTAATAGTTTTGTGGGTTAAAACATGGCATCTTAAGACATTTCTTATTATATAAAAAGTTTTATGGTATGTGTTAACTATTAATCAATAAGTTCTGTCAATTTGAAAATAAAAATAAAATTCTCTTTTTAAAGTGCATCAGAGAGCAAGAGAACGACAAGTGAATATGTGCCACTTGTAAAAGCATTTCCATGTTACAATTTATCTGGATTAGGGCAGATATTTATTGAATTTTTCATGTGTTACTCATCTATCTTTCCTTTTTGTTAAAAACTGACACCCTCGTTTAGTGGAGAGTTGCTATTTTATATTAGTTATAATTGGCATAGTTGATTTAAATTAAGATTGCTACTAAATATGTATAATTTTGAGTTTACAAAACTTCTTTAATATAACGTGAGTCTTAAAGAAAATTCAATTTTACAATTTTATACTTGAAAAAGTATTTTAAATCTTAGTATGATTTAAGTGAATTAAAGAATTAAAAACCAATACATACCTTGATTCATAGTGAAATACGACGGTAGAGCAAACATAAAGAGGCGTATTTTGCCACACGTTAAACAAATGCAATTCTTTATAAAAACTAATTTCCTGATTAAAATTACATGGTACATTCAATACAGGGTGTGCAGTACTGGGAATGTAATTATTGATAAAATCAAGCCAAACTTTCCAAACTGGCATATGAATGGACACAATATTAATAATTCATGTTACAAACTTTTCCATATCAAATATGTGATTTTAAGAAATTACATATGAAAGAAATGCCCATAGTATAAAACCTCAGTTTTTTTTTAAATTTTCGCATTCATGACACATTTATTTTCTAAGATTAGAATGCTTTGTTTTCCGTTTGCATGTAATTTTCAGTAAAATACAATATTGTAAAACAACAAATGCTGTTTTACCCGAAATTTTTTAGATCTTTTAAATGAAATATGTAAAAAAAGTTTTATACTTTGTTATATAAAAGTAGTGGGGAATGGGGCTTTCTGGGCCAGTTCAAGGTCACCCGAGCGATGACGTCATCGATGACGTCATCGAGGTCAATGACCTCATCGATGACGTCATCGATTGCATCATTGATGACCGTCATCACCAATGACGTCACATCCATGACGTCACACCCATGACGTCACAGAAATGACGTGCTGATGACGTCATCACCCCTTACGTCACCAAGATGACGTCATCGATGTCACAAAAGGTCAAGGTCACGCTGAAACCTAAAATTTTTTCGGCACTTTTGCTGTTTCTCGCACTACGCTCCGAGTTTCAGTCACAGTTACCATGACCTTGACGACTTGGAGCGAATTTGCGATGAGAAACAGCAAAAGTGCCGAGGAAATTTGAAGTTTGCAACGTTACTCTGCCTAAACCGTCATGTGACACCGCTCGGGTGACCTCGAACTGGCCCAGAAGCCCCCATTCGACCATTACTGAAACCGCGATGCGCACCCTACGACAGGACACCGAGCGACTGACTGTCCGGCCCCGCGCACTCTAGGTATATGGGAAGTGGTGGGGGAAATTGTGATGACCTTGGGAAACTTGAAAATGTCAAGCCGGGTAGCACCGTTTCGGTGCTACCTTAAAGTTACATGCTAAAGTGTGATGACCTTGAGTAAAAACATAGAAATACTACAAGTTGATACCGTCCCAGAGTTAAAGTGTGGTGACATTGAGTCAAAACACTGAAATACTATAAGTTGAAATCATCCCAGAGTTAAAGTGTGATGACCTTGAGTGAAAAACACAGAAATACTACAAGTAGATCCCCGTCCCAGAGTTAAAGTGTGGTGACCTTGAGTCAAAACACAGAAATACTACAAGTCGATCCCGCCCCAGAGTTAAAGTGTGACGACCTTGAGTTAAAACACTGAAATGCTATAAGTCGAAAGCATCCCAGAGTTAAAGTGTGATGACCTTGAGTCAAAACACAGAAATAGTACAAGTCGATATCGTCCCAGAGTTAAAGTGTATTGACCTAGATTCAAAACTTGTAAAAATACTTACATATAGAGAGTTAGAGAACAGCGAAACGCACCGCATGGAAGCTGGAGACATACTGGCGGAGCGGTGTTGTGCAGCCTAGGGACTCAGTTGTGGTGGGGGTATAGCCAACACTTAGAGTAGAAGTGTTGTGGGTGACCTTGACCCACTTACCCCCCCCTCCCCCCCTCCCCCCCACCCCCTCCCCCACCCCCTCCCCCACCCCCCCCCCCCGAACTTTTTTTTAGGAAAAATTTTTGACCTTGACCAAAAAGTTTTTTTGCTCCGGACGAGAAGTGACCCCCCCCACCCCCCACCCCCCTCCCCCACCCCCTCCCCCACCCCCCCCGAACTTTTTTTTTTAGGAAAAATTTTTGACCTTGACCAAAAAGTTTTTTGCTCCGGACGAGAAGTGCCCCCCCCACCCCCCCACCCCCTCCCCACACCCCCTCCCCCCCCGAACTTTTGTTTTCGGAAAAAATTTTTTGACCTTGACCAAAAAGTTTTTTGCTCCGGACGAGAAGTGACCCCCCCCCCCCCTCCCCGACAATAAAGTGCGAGCCCCCCCCCCTCCCCCACCCCCACCCCCTCCCCCACCCCTGATATCCTGGGCGTGGCAGCCCCGGTGGGGATATAAGGGGGTCCGGCCAGAGCCGGCTCGCAGTCCGCTCCCGCGCGTTGAACGTGAAACGATCGGGACGGACCGCCATAGGCATCACTAAACATTGAATGGCGCCTTCAGTGTTTAGCGAAGTCTACACTAACTTTAAGACTTGTATTAGTTGTAAGATATTGCGCTTGCGTTTGGGTATTGCGAATTGTTTTATATGAGAGTGTTTTACTTGTACCCTATGTCTCCTGTGTGTCTTTTATCCTTTGTGTCTTGTTTGTTATATGTGTTTTAATGTGTATGTGCTTGTTCCAGCATTGACTACGTTGAGCTCAATTGTGTGTTGTAAGTGTGTTATGTTTCTAAAGTGTATACGCTTGTTTTAGCAATCCCCCCTTGAGCTTTTTCAATGCTCAAAGTAAATTGTAACGTCAGGGAACGGGAGTAGGCCCCCGTGTAAAGCCACTTTTAATAATTGGTAGGCTCCTGCCAGGCATGCAAAAGGTTGCGGATGGCATTTGGGAGCATGTCCGTTTGTACGCTGGCATGCAAAAGGTTGTGGCGGCCCTCTGCACTCGGACGAGGACGTAAGCCACTAGGGTGTCCTCAGTTAGTTTCCCTTCTGGAAACTCAAAATTATGTAAATAAATCTTTGTTAGCTATTTGTGTTTTTTAGTCCCCAAGGCCCCCGAACATTCGTGGTTCGCCATGGATGTACGGGGGCCGAAATTTTTTAATGTCCGTGTGGCCTTGACCCACAAAGGACTCCTCTCAGGCATGCAACAGGTTGCGGCTGGGGTTGTGGGAGTATGTCCGTTTGTACGCTGGCATGCAAAAGGTTGCGGCGGCCTCTGCACTCGGACTGAGGACATAAGCCATTAGGGTGTCCTCAGTTTGTTTCCTCCTGGAAACTCAAAATTATGAAAATGAACTTTTGTTAGCTATTGAAAAGACAATGCAGTAAATGTTTACAAGTCTCGCGTGGTGAAGGGAACACGACATTGGATGTTGCCCAGTTGTCATAGTTGGGTCTCTTCGGAGGCTACAGCGATGACAACCCAAGTGCCCCACACCCCCATAGGGGGGTGTGGGGCTTATTTTTTTAAAAGGTTCGCGTGACCTTGAACCAAATATTATAAGTTTCTCTTTGGATTTTAACTGGTAGGTATTACAAATACACAAGTCTGGAGTTCCCCATAGTTGTATCTTTTCGGAGACTATAGCGATGGCAACATAAGAACGCCTATAAGGGTTTATTTCTTTAATTAACCCCCCCCCCCCCGACAAAAAAAGCGACCCCCCCCCCCGAACTTTTTTGAGAAAAAATTTTGACCTTGACCAAAAAGTTTTTTGCTCCGGACGAGAAGTGCCCAAACAAAAAAAATTTGTACAAAGTAGTGGATTTAGACCAAAGATCATTGGTTTATCAAACCTGTTGAAGAATAAATTGAAAATGGGTGTTTAAAAGCCAAATCTACTACATGATTGATAAACTGGATGTATATGACGTCACCTTCCCCCACCCTTCAACCTCGGGTATAAAGGGACCCGGTTGAGCGCGCTGCTCATTATTGCGTGGACATTCACCGAGTGCACACTCAAAGCCAAACAGTAAAAAAATGGCTCTTTGCGATATTTGTGGTGAGTTTTTCCAAGATGAAGATATCTTTGTTTTACACCGAGAATTGCATCATGAAGAGAACAGAAAAGAAGAGATTGTTGTAAGTGAAGAAGACTTGGATGCGTTTGATCGGTTATTGGAAAACTACCAGAAGCAGATGGACGACTGTGATAGCTATCTACAGTTACACCGAGAATTGCATCGTGAAGAGGACAGAAAAGAAGAGATTGTAGTAAGTGAAGAAGACTTGGATGCGATTGATCGGTTTTTGGAAAAACCCCAGAAGCAGAAGGAGGACTGGGCTAGCTATTTACAGTTAATGCAAAGAAGAAGACCAAGTGTTATTCAATTCGCTGGAGCTGGACCATCTACAGCTGGAGGATTTATTCAAGAGGAAATGAAAGAAAAAGTGGAAGATTTAAAACAACTGCGTACCCAAGAAGTGGATATGGGAGAAGAGGATATGGAAGAAGAGGATACATAAGAAGTGGAAGATATAAGACAACTGCGCACCACAGCCTTGCCAGGACCAGTTGTAACTCATTTCAAAATTAATAATGTGCAATTGGAATTGGAAAACTTTATAACCCAAGCTAAAAATCTAGTTGTAAAAACATTGATGGAAGAATTGGCAAGATTGAACTTTATTAAATTTGGATTGGTGTTGGAGGCTATGTTTACTAATACCGATGGTGAAAACTCACCGAGAGCATTCATTGCTAAAAACCGAACCCTTACAACCACATCTGATATCAACGAAATCTTAGAAGAATGTTTGAATGAACTGCTAATGAAACTCCAAGAACACGAAGGAAGAGGATCTGGCTGGATGCTATCATCGATTGAAGGTATGGATGTGAGGGTTCACAAGCATGGATATGGTATGAGAGGTAGCAGCTTTATCCCTCTACCAAAGGTGATCCAAGATACTAAATCATGTATCAATGTGAAAAATGAGGATAATGAATGTTTCCGGTATGCAATGTTAGCAAAATATGTGGAAGACCATCCCTGTAGACCTAGCGTAGCATACGAAACTGTTCAACACCGCTATAACTTCCAAGGTATGTCGTATCCTGTTAGTCTTAATGATGTTGCTAAATTCGAAAGAAAAAACCCAGGAGTTTCAGTTAATGTGTTTGGTTTAGACGAATCAAATAATGTATACCCGTTACGAGTTACAAAGACTGAACATCAAAATCATACAGATTTGCTGCTATTGACCAAAGGTGAAATATCACATTATGTTTACATCAAGAACTTTGAAACTTTGGTTGGACGACAAGTGACTAAAAAGAAAATTAGAGTAACAGTGTGTAAGAGATGCTTTTGTTTCACAAATAAAGACTTGAGACGTGGAGGATCGGAGTGGTTGATGGAACATCAAAGACTTTGTAATGACAACTATGAAGTGAAGATTAGTCTGCCACCACCATCTCGAGCTTTCATCCAATTCAACAAAACAGTTCACCAATATCGGATTCCAGTAGCCGTCTACGCAGATTTCGAATCCATGTTAGTACCACAGGAGCTTCCGAATGGTGAGGTGACTAGAAGAACCAAATATCAATTGCATCAACCTAACAGTTTTTGCTTATTGGTGAAATCCACTTTGCCTGAAGAACAGTTGCAAGACTATGGGTTAACATCCACTCCAATACTCTACCGTGGGGAAAAAGCCGCTAAGTATTTTGTAGACCAGTTGTATGATATTGCTGAAAAGGTGCAACGCTTATTCGGTAATGTTTTACCTATGGAACCTTTGAACCAAAATCAACAAGAAGAATACAATTCAGCAACAAGATGTTATTTATGCAAGAAGAGTTTCAGTGAAGAAAATCAAAAAGTAAGAGATCACGATCACCTGACAGGGTTATACAGAGGAGCTGCTTGTAATTCATGCAATATAAATTACAAACTACCAAACTTTATCCCTGTCGTGTTACACAATCTTAGCGGCTATGACTCCCACTTCATTATCCCAGAGTTAGGACGGGATGATGGAAAAATTGAAGTATTAGCTGAAACAGTGGAGAAGTACATCAGTTTCTCAAAAACAGTAGGTAAAATTAAACTTTGCTTCGTAGACTCTTATAGATTTATGTCATCTAGTTTGAGCAAATTGTCTGAGAACCTAAGAAGAGAAGACTTAAAAGAAACCAGCAAAATTGTACCTGAAGATAAATTGGACTTAGTAATGCGTAAAGGAGTATTCCCCTATGATTACATAACTTCTGCAGAAAAATTTGAAGAAACCAGTCTGCCACCGATTGAAGCCTTCAATAGCAAGTTAAATGAAAGTGCAATCACCGTTGAAGACTACAATCATGCTTGTAATGTTTGGAACCAACTTAACATTCAAACCTTAGGGGAATATTCTGACTTTTACATAAAATTGGACGTAACTCTGCTGTGCGATGTGATGGAAGAATTTCGAAACACCTGCTTCTCCGCCTATGGACTGGACCCTCTGCACTCGTACACATCTCCAGGATTAGCATGGCAAGCTATGCTGAAGTCAACCAACTGTCGATTGGAACTTCTAACAGATATTGATATGGTGCTCATGATAGAATCTGGTGTACGAGGCGGTTTGACACAAGCTGTAACACGTCATGTCAAAGCTAACAACAAGTACATCCCAGGATTCGACGAGGGACAACCATCACTCTACCTTGGCTACTTTGACGCAAACAACCTTTATGGTTGGGCAATGTCAAATCCGCTTCCTTACGCTGACTTCAAATGGATCGACCCGGCCACCATCGGCGACATCTCACAGATCCCAAAAAATTGTCAAAAAGGTTATATTTTGGACTGTGATTTTGAATATCCAGAGCACCTTCATGATCATCACTACGACTTGCCTCTCTTAGCCAAGACTGAAGTTTCACCAACAGGAAGATGGCCAAAATTGATGATGACCTTGGAGAATAAAGATCGGTATGTGGCTCACTACTGGGTAGTTCAACAAGCTCTTGAATTGGGTCTACGTTTAGTAAGAATTCATAGAGCAATTGAATTCACCCAGTCTTGTTGGTTGAAACCATATATTGATTCCAACACTACAAGAAGAGCAGCAGCAACATCAGCATTTGAAAAGGACTTTTACAAATTGATGAACAACGCCATCTTTGGGAAGACCTTAGAAAACAAAAGAAAACACAAGATTGTAAAATTAGTAAGTGATCCTAGGAAATTGGAAAATTAGTGCAAAAACCAAATTTTGGAACATCCATGATTATAAACGAAGATCTAGTCGCCGTTAGTATGAAGAAAACAACAATAGTGATGGATCGTCCGTTATACATTGGAATGTCGATTTTGGATATAAGTAAAACTCTGATGTATGATTTCCATTACAACAAAATGGTTAAACACTACATAAGAAACAACATTGGAGTTGCATACATGGATACCGACGCGTTCATCTACTGGATAAAGACTTTGGACATGTATGAAGATCTAAGGAGTTTCCCATACAAATACGACTTTGACTTCTCTGACTATCCAAAGAACCATCCAAATTATAATGAAAAGAATAAAAAAGTAATTGGAAAATTTAAAGATGAAGCAAATGGAATGCCTTTGGAGGAAATAGTTGCGCTGATGTCCAAATTATATTCCTTCAAGATGTATATGGAAAATGACATACCGACAGTGAAGAAAGCTAAAGGAGTCAAAACATCATACTTAAAGAAACATGTGACATTTGACCATTACAAGACCTGCTTGTTTGAAGATTCTACAATGTCTGCAACGTTCAACACTATCAGAAGCTTTAAACATGAGGTCTACAGTGTCACTGAAGTTAAAAGAGCACTATCAGCTCAAGATGATAAAAGGCATATTATGCCGGATAAGATTCATACTCTTCCTTTCGGCCACTACTCTCTAAACCCTATCAACTAGTAACTTATTCTTCGTCCTTCTACAACTTCGACCTTATTCCTTTCTCCTTCCGTAAAAAAAAATGGGGAACACGGCAAGTCCAACGCCGTGTTCCCCATTTTTTTACACAAGTTTGGATGACCTTGACCTATATAAATGATGTGAATATTTAAGACAACATTCATTGTGATTATACATGTGATACATGAAACATTCAAACCTGCAATATGAAGAACTTGAAGCAAGAAATTGTCAACGAGCTTCATAAACCTGCAAGAAGAAAGTTTCCACGAAGAAATACAGTGATAAAAGGAATAAATGATTTATATCAAGCGGATTTAATCGAAATGATTCCTTATAGTAAACAAAATAAAGGATTTAAATACATATTGACTATTATTAATTGTTTTTCAAAAATGGCAGATGCTTTACCGCTAAAAGATAAAAGTGGCAAAAGTGTTACAAAAGCAATGGAAACAGCTATACAAAGAGACAAACATACTATAAAACATTTACAAACTGATGATGGAAAAGAATATTTCAATAAGGAATTTGCAAATTTAATGAAAAAACACAACATTAACCATTACTCAACCAATTCAGAGGTAAAAGCATCAATAATTGAAAGATTTAACAGAACTTTAAAAGGTGCGATGTATAAGATGTTTTCTAACAGAGGATCGCACGTATGGATTGATATGTTACCAAAACTTATAAGCGATTACAATAACAAGTTTCATAGAACTATCGGTATGAAACCAAGCCAGGTGACTAATAAAAATGAAAAACTTGTATTAAAACGTATAACAATGAATACTAAACCAAGATTTGAAAAACTAAAGCCTAAAAGGTTTAATGTTGGTGATAAAGTGCGAATAAGCAAATACAAAGGTGTATTCAGTAAAAGATATCTTCCAAACTGGACAAATGAGGTATTTACCGTATTTAAGGTGCAACCTACAGTACCAGAAACTTACATTTTAAAAGATAATAAAGGACAATTGCTTGAAGGAGGTTTTTATGGACATGAAATGTTAAAATCAACAGTAGGTGATGTATATCTAGTAGAAAAGGTGTTGCAACGCAAAAAAGATAAGGTTAAAGTACGATGGTTAGGATTTAATAAGACGGAAGATTCTTGGATACCTAAAAAGGATCTAATATAATGATAGAGCATCATTTTGGGTTAAACCATTACAAAGGATGGAGATAATACCGCAAAAAGACAATTTTACTATTAATAATATAGATGAACTCACAGTGGATGGTTCTCAATTCAATACTGGGAAACACGGTGTTTTGTTACCAAACACGGTGCGTTGTCTGGTTACCGGTCCTTCCAATTGTGGAAAAACAAATGTAGTATTCAATTTGATTACAAACCCTAAAGGCTTACGTTTTAATAATCTATATGTATTTTCAAAGTCACTACAACAACCGAAATATCAGTTATTGGAACAAATACTCAATAATGTGCCTGAAGTTAAATATTTTAAATTTAACGCGAGCGAGAGTGTCATGCAACCGCAAGAGGCTAAACCATTCTCAGTATTCATATTTGACGATGTATCTTGTGAAAATCAAAATACAATAAGGAATTACTTCGCCATGGGTCGACATAACAACATAGATAGCATTTATATTGGTCAAACTTACAGCAAAATACCGAAACAGCTCATTAGAGACAATGCAAACATGTTAATTGTATTTAAACAGGATGAAACCAACCTAAAACACATATATTATGACCATGTAAGTGCGGATATGCCATTTGAACGATTTAAAGAGTTGTGTGGAAAGGCTTGGGCTGAAAAGTATGGGTTTTTAACAATTATAAAGGAACAACCGCTAAACAATGGTCGATACAGGATAGGATTTGATAAATTTATACTAATACACTGATCATGATGTAAAACATTCATTGTTGTACAACACGTCTTGCTACAAACATGGTTAACCAAGAAAAGTTAATAAAGGAAATAAAATCACTTAGTGATTCTATTCGAGATAAAAACAGAGCATTAAAATTAGGTATTAGCGAAAGGGAGAAATTTATTGAATCTACTTTTAAACCTATTACTGAACCCTTGAAACAATTAAACAAAAAATTTGCTAAACCCGTTTTGGAAGGAGATGCAATTGCACCTATTACAAAGTTTGAAAGAGAAAATGTAAAATCAGAAGATTTTAGTGATGAAGACCTGGAATCCTCTACATATAGTGGTTTTACCGGTGAAGAACCTGAAAGAGAGCTAGAATCACCAGACTACAGTGGTATAAGAGAATTATATGAAGTAAAAGCTAAAAGAGGACATGAAGATGTATCAACTGCTAGTGAAGAGGAAAAAGAAGAAGAAGCAAGGGAAGGTCCGTCAAACATAAGCTTGTTGGGTGAGAACATTCATAACAAAGGACCTTTAGGAAGGAAATACATGATAAAAATGTTAGCTGGAATAAATCCTAATAAAAACTACCATAGTTATGGAGTAAGATTAACAGAAGAAGGTTTAATGGTTGGTAATAGCCCGGTAAACATTGATGAAGATGATAATATTATTGTTGGTAATCAAAGATATAAGGGCACAAGAGGATTATTTGAATTATTATTTGAAAAAAGCCTTTAGAATTGTTAGTTAAAGAAGAAGACATGGAAGCATATAAACAGATTTTGGAACACACCAATGCATACAGGAGGAAGTATTTAGCTGACCAACCAGTTTTTAGATCTAGGTCTTTAAAATATAGAGAATTTGTATCCAAGTTAATACCAACAACGAGAAGACAACCAATGCTGATAATGCCAAGAAAACCTGTAAAACGAAGGTTTGTGTCATCCACTTTGGATATAAGTGCTGCAGAACCAAGAAAAAGAAACAAATCTGTTACAGGTACAGGTTTAATGAAGAAACTATATAACACAAATGTGATTTATTACAATAATATCAATAAATTGGTGGATAGAATGAAACTAATACATGAAGCTAAAGAAGCGGGTCATACTGGATTGGAAAACGAATGGGTGTTTTTAGTGGATGAACTCCGAAACCGTGGGGTAATCTTATAAAAAATGCGTTGCTCCCTAAAATACTATTCAGTTGCACCATGAGTGTCGACAAGTTCGGACGTTATTCCTCGGATGGATTATATTACGCAAATAATTTAAAAAGAGGTGCTGGTTTACCACAGACACCTGATGGAGATTATGATATGAGTAATAAAAGGTTAAAAAACATAAAAGATCCTATGGATGAAAATGATGCAATAAATTTAAAAATATTAAAGGAAAAGATATCACCAACATTAAGACTGTACAATAACACATATGACGCAGAAAATCATAGAATTATCAACGTTGGTAAACCAAATCAAAACGGTGATGCAATAAACAAAGGTTATTTGTCATCTGAATTAAAGGATACGTTAAAATTCAATGGGAAAACGTATAGTGCTAACAATAAACGTATATCCAACGTAGATGATCCTAAAGATGCAAAAGACAGCGTAAATAGACGCTATTTACATTCCTTGATACCTGAAAAGACAAAAGATGGATTTTCTTTTTATAAATTTGTTATTAACGATATAGGTTATCCAAAAAATGAAAATGATGCTGTAAATTTGAAATATATCAAAGACCATTGTATTACACGCGATGTTGGAGTTATAGATTGTTTTGGTAATTGTTTAGCAAATGTTAAAGATGGTTCGGCGCCATCAGATGGTGCAACAGTGGGTCAAATGATGGAAACCTTAAAACAAGAAACAACCTCTTTTGTAAAACAAGATCAAGTAGTATCGAAGCAAGGGGATGAATTTGTTCAAGGTAATGAAAAATTTAATTTATTAACATACAAAAATAATGCTTGGGATTGCATGGGTAAAGGGTTATCAAATATGAGATTGGGTTATACTGCTCGAGATGCAGCTGCTTTATCACAAACCGTACATCTAGATCCAGATCATTCTTTTAGATTTTTTACATGTAATGGTAAAGTAATAAAAAACTTGCATAATGGAAGAGATCCAAATGATGCTGCAACTGTAGGACAAACATTACAATATGACAGTAAAAATAAAGAGTTTATTCATAATAAGCAAAGATTTAAATTAATGGATGTAAATGATTATCAAAATATACTAATTGCAGATCCAAATTCATTTAGCGGATTTAGAAAATTGTCTGGTGAAGAATTTATTCATAAAAATCATGTATTTAGAAATGAAGCAGACAGAGCATTAATTAGTGCAGATTTAAAATATTTTAAATGTCCTGGGAATGATGAAAATGTAACTGATGAAGACTAAGAATTTGTATAAAACTGATATGGGTTAGAAATCGGGGACTAATATTATAAAAATGGGTTACACTCTAGAATGTTATTCAGTTGCACCATGAGTGTTGACAAGTTCGGACGGTATTCATCGGATGGATTATATTACTCTAATATTTTAAAAAGAGGTGTTGGATTACCACAAACACCTGATGGAGATTATGATATTAGTAATAAACGGTTAAAAAACATCAATGATCCCACAGATTAAAACGATGCAATAAATTTAAAAGTATTAAAAAAAGAGATATCACCAACGCTGAAACTAGATAAAAACACATATAACGCGGGTAATCATAGAATTTCCAACGTTGGTAAGCCAAATCAAAACGCTGATGCAATAAACAGAGGTTATTTATCATCAGAATTGAAGAATACGTTAAAATTCAATGGAAAAACGTATAATGCTGAAAATCGACGTATATCCAACGTAGCAGACCCTGTAGATGAACAAGACAGCATAAATAGACGCTATTTACATTCTATAATACCTGAAAAGACAAAAGATGGGTTTTCTTTTTATAAATTTGTTATTAACGATATAGGTTATCCAAAAAATGAAAATGATGCTGTAAATTTAAAATACATCAAAGATCATTGTATTACACGTGATGTAGGAGTTATTGACTGTCTTGGTAATTGTTTAGCGAATGTAAAAGATGGTTTTGCACCATCAGACGGTGCAACGGTGGGTCAAATGAAGGAAACTTTAAAACAAGAAACCTCCGGTTTTGTGAAACAAAACCAAGTAGTAACACGTCAAGGAGATGTATTTGTACAAGGAAATAAAAAGTTTACTTTACTTGAAGAAAACAATTATGTTTGGGATGGTAAAGGAAAGTTATTGACAAATTTAGGTATTGGTGAAAATCCTGGTGATGCTGTTACTTATGAACAGATAATACAATTAGAGCCAACTGGAAAAAAATGGTGGAATTGTGATAACAAACGATTAACAAATGTTGCAGACCCTGACTATGCCGATAACGCTGTAACTGTTAATTTTCTTGTTAAAGTAATAGGTAATTTATTATTTGATATGCATAATTATATTGCAGCAGGACAACATAAACCTATTGACGAAAAAATGAGAAGTACATGGATTAAACAAGAAATTCTTTACAAATATTTTTTTAATCATAACACACAAAAGTTTAGATCATCAGATTGGGGTACTTTTGATATTTAATTAAATAACACCATAAATTACATCATTTATGTGCAACCTGTCATAGAGGTAACACATGGGTTACGCTTTTCGAATATAAAAGACAATCATGGCGTTTCATTACACCAGTCCATATCGAGACACTATACGGAAAGGAGGCGGTATCACGTCCACAGCGGTTTCTCTGTTAAGTAAAGCTTTAAATCGTATTCCAGTAGGATCTATCGTAAACAGAGCAATAGACGCTTTACCATACGAATTTCACATACCGGGAGGTTATCAGTATTGCGGACCAGGAACTAAATTGCAAAAACGACTGGAAAGAGGTGATCCAGGCATAAATAAGTTAGATCAGGCTTGTAAAGAACACGATATCGCATATTCCACATTTACCGATTCAAAAAATAGGTCAATCGCTGATAAAAAGCTAGCAAATATAGCTTGGCAACGAGTAAAGTCTAGTGACGCTAGTATTGCGGAAAAAGCAGCAGCTTTAGCGGTAACAGCAGGTATGAAGGCTAAAACAGCGGTAGGAGGTGGTAAAAGGAGGGGTAGGAATAAAAAAGGATCAACCATGAAGAAACATGGTGGTAATATTAGACTAAAAAGACGTTCTACGAAGAAAAATAATAAAAAACCGACAATATGGTCAATGGTAAAAAACGGGGCAGGTCTATACCTAAGACCGTATCGTGCATATTAAATAAAAGAAATCAATTAGTTATACCACATAAAGCGTTGACTAATGTTGAATTATTCAGATATATTTCCTGTTTAAAAATACCATTTTTTCGCGGAGTATTTATGGAGGACAGTTTACCAAAGAAAATATGGAAAAATGAGACTGGAATCGTAAATTTGGATAATACTGAAGGGCCCGGCACCCATTGGGTGTGTTATAAGAAACTGAATAGCAATGTATATTATTTTGATAGTTTCGGTAACCTGCCACCACCAAAAGAACTTCAAGATTACTTTAAATCTGCTAAAAACATATATTACAACTATAAAAGAGAACAACCTGATAATACTTCAATATGCGGCCATTTATGTTTGGAATTCCTAGCTAAAAGTATCAGTCACTATTGAGATGTCTTCCTATACGGTATCATTAACAGGAAAATCGTCCACTTTACGAAGTATCCTTTTTCCAGCGTTACGCTTGCAAAAAGGAAGATTTTGGGAGGCAGCACTGTTAGATTTTACAACTTACAACTCTATTCCCAATGTTACGGAAGGTAAAAATAACTTATTGCATTATTATAAAGGAAAAGATGCCAGTGGTAAGTTTACAGACTTAGAAGAGTGCAGTTTACCCACAGGTTCTTATGAAATTGATCATATTAATGAATTTTTGCAAAATAAAATGGGAAAAGACAATATATCGCTAAGAGGTAATAACAATACAATTAAAGCTGAGCTTACTTCAAAATATTATATAGATTTCACTAAGCCAAACTCAATTGGTGATTTATTAGGATTTCCCAAAGATGGAGCAATTTTAGAACCAAATAAAACACATTCCGGTAAACAAACTGTAACAATATTAAAAGTCAATAGTATAGACATAACTTGTAACATTATACAAGGAGCTTACAGAGATGGAGCAAATACTCATATAATACATACTTTTTACCCCAGTGTACCGCCTGGATTTAAAATTGTTGAAAAGCCACAAAACCTGGTATATCTACCGTTGAACACCACTTTCATTTCAGACATCGTGTTGAACGTATTGGATCAAGACGGTAACTTGATAGATTTCCGAGAAGAGCCTATTACGGTTAGACTACATTTAAAATCGACACTTCAATACAAAACCATGGGTTTAACATTTAAAAGCGAACAACCTACGGGAAACCGCATTAGTAGCTCTTCAGCTGTGGAGGAGTTAACACGCGAGAACATTCGTTTCTTAGAGAGAATTGGATTAAAATTAACCGATTATGGATATACTGGATATAGCGCAGGGTCCGACATTCGACGAAACCCTATGGGAAAAAGAATATCACACCCACAACCCTTACACTTCATCAAAATTAAACAATAACGATGAAATTCGTATTCCCATACAAAATCAAGACATTTACACACTACCATGTGAAAGTTACTTGTATATTGAAGGAAAAGTTACTAAAAAGGATGGTACTACTACTGGTACAACAGTTCCATTTATAAATAATCCTATGGCTTTCCTGTTTGATGAAATTAGATATGAAATATCAGGTGTAACAGTTGATTCCACTAAAAAAGTAGGTATTGCAACAACTTTAAAGGGATTAACATCTATATCACCTAATGAAACCAATTTAATACAACCTGCAGGATGGGTTTTACCTGCAAAAGACACAATCACTCCAGATACAAATGGAAATTTTGATTTTCATATTCCATTACGTTTGTTGCTTGGTTTTGCAGAAGATTATAGAAAGATTATATTAAATGTTAAACAAGAATTAGTTTTGTTGAGATCTTCTAACGATAAAGACATTATTAAAGCTCCAGATGGTACAACAGATGCAACTTTAGAATGGAAATTAACATTAGACAAGATTGTATGGAGAGTTCCGCATGTTAAATTAGCTGATGAGCATAGAATGCTACTATTAAGAAAGTTAAAAGCTGATCGTGATATTGTAATTCCTTTTAGAAGTTGGGAATTTCATGAACATCCCAGCTTGCCAGCTACGGATCGTCACACTTGGACTGTTAAAACATCTAATTATGTGGAACGAGCCAGGTATATTATATTTGGTTTACAAACAGGCAGAAGAGACACCATCACCAAACATGCAGGCCAATTTGATCATTGCAACTTGAAAAATATTAAAGTTTATTTAAATTCACAATTTTTTCCATACGATAATTTAAATGTGTCATTCGCTAATAAAAAGTACAGCATATTGTACGATATGTATGCAAGATTCCAAAGTTCATATTATGGTAAAACGAATGCACCTTTACTATCACCAGAAAAATACTTAGATGGTTACCCTATAGTTGTAATTGATTGTTCTAAACAAAATGAATCGGTAAAATCATCAAGTGTAGATATAAAAATAGAAATGGAATTCAACGCGCCTATACAGGCTAATACAACTGCATACTGTTTAATTCTACATGATAAAATCGTAACATACACACCTTTAACTGGAATTGTTAAAAATGTATTGTAAAAGACCGGTTTTCCTACATTCCAATGCATTCCGCGAGTATAAAAGCAGAGCGTTCAGCTCGCTCCTCATCAGTTTGTTGCCTGTTGTTGTATGGGTAGCATCTTATTCAATATGGCTTCTCCTAGTGGTACACAAGAAAATGTAGTAGATATTGAGAAGGAGATATCCGACTTTTTAGATCTTCAAGGTCAACCGGAGGGAGATGAACACAACGCTTGCGGACAACTCCACGCCAGTAATAATGTTGAGGAAAAAGGTAAAAGAAGAAAGAATGCACACAAAAGGAAAAGGGACATTGAAGATAATATTTCTCCTAACATATTGAGTGAGGTATTCTTGCGAATATTTTACCCAATCTCTTCCAGTTTGGACAAAAGTGTTTTAATCGGTGTTATGAAATCTACAGATTATTCCCCTACTGTAATTTTAACTCATGGACCCAAAATGATTTTGTTTACGGACACTGCTTGGGAATCGTTTATGAAACACTTGCATCTGCTAGAATGCTATTTAAGTAGTAACATGTTTGGAAGAAAGACAAGAGTAGGCCTTTTGGATTCAAATGTGGAAATCGATATTGTTAAACATCGTGGTGATCATCAGTTGCGGTTTAGAGACACAACAAGACATGATAACAAGATTCAACTTAATCGAGAAGAGTTTTTTATTCTAACTTGTGCAACTGAACCAATAACGAGATACTTGAGACAACTGGTGTTTTCAAGTTCAATTATTAAAGATTATCTGGAAGACACTTTGGACAAACAACCGGACGCACCTATATTGTGCGGACCTGTAGATACTTCTATATTCAATAGGGTTCCTCATGAAGTACAAATGTGGAGACAATTGGAAAAGTACGCTCAACTACATAAGAAATCAGTAAAACGTGAAGAAGAGGAAGAAGAAGGAGGAGAAGAATCAAGTGTTAGTGATGAAAATGAAAACAAGGAAAATGTAAAGATGGAAACTTAAATGACAATTAACTACACAGCAATGGTTAATTTTTAAAACAATATCAAACACTTTGTGGGGTTAGGCCTACCGGGGACGGTGCCCACGTTAAATATACACCAACGCGCCAACAACTGTACGGCCGGGTATAAAAGTCGTACCTACCGTGGTGTGGAAATCAGTTGACCTTTGGACTTCGTCATGAGCAGACGAGTGATCGTCGCAATGGACAAGGAAGAAGAACAAGTAAAGTCCAAACCTGGTATAATTGAGTTCCAAGCGTTTCGGGGTAATGATGATAGATTTATCATAAAAGAACTTGTGTTTTTCGACATCAATACAAGTGTTCCTTATTCGTTTTTATTTAAACCACCATGTTCTTATTCATCTTTAACTAGTAAAGCCGCTACTACCAACAGATGGATTTCAAAACACTTCCATCATATCGATTGGTATGATGGTTTTACAAGTTACACGGACTTGTATCACATTATGCATCACTTTTCAGACAAGTTTACCAATATTTACACAAAGGGGCTGGAAAAGAAAAGATGGATCGAAGGATTTACTCATGTTCCAGTTAATGATGTGGATTTGGATAAAAACTACAAGTATACGATGGAAAATGTTTGTATTTGTACTAAAAGTCCAGAACATGATAAAGATAGACATTGCGCTTTAAAAAATGCCTATAAACTCGCCTCTTACCTTCAAGGTGGGGAAGTGGGGAGTGGTGGGGGTAATGGAGAGTATATAAGTGAGGAGCAGACCGGGACCTGGCATGAGTATTACTCGAGATTCCGAGACGACAACATCTCCCAGCAAGAAGACGAAGAAGACAATCTTTAACTCAACCATGACATCTCACCAGTTCCTGCAAACTTTGGTTGAGCAGTTCAATGCTCACTCCAAATCTACCATACTACCTGTCAAGAAGTATTCCGAACTTAAAGATGAGAAGCACTACATTATCCACGCCATGAAGAAGATGGAGACTACAGTTGGAGAGGCCATCTGCTGCAGTCTTAGCGAGGCACCGTTCACTCCGGGGGATGAGCCAAAGTTCCAAGTCTACCTGCCGAAACGATTCGTCCATCTCCTCCAGAACGAGGATCTGCGCTCCATCCAACCCGGCTGTCTCTACCTGGTTTCCCACGGTTGCACGGGTAGCAATTCCACCGAGTTGACCATCCACATCGTCGACAAGCAGCAGTGTTAGATTTAGGTTTTACTGTTGTACATATGTTATTGTAATGTTTTATAAATAAACCATAAAAGACAAAAAAAAATACAAAAGACAAAAAATGCAACATATCAATATGTGAGGTTTATCACATATTGATATGTTATTTTTTTTAAACTTCGCGGGTGACCTTGACCTTTGACCTTTTGCATTTCACAGTTACCCCCACCACCAAGCTAAAGGTCAAACCAGCTTCGATGCAAACACCCCCACCACTTTTTCATAGTACCCCCAAGCGCTGTGCCTCAGCTTCATTTCAACTCCGACGGTCAACCGTACAACATCAAGATGTCTCTCAATGTAAGTTGTGCTAGTTACGAGGAGGTAACCATTAAGACTCAGCAGGAGCTGAACGACTTGTACAAGGAGTTGCAGCTGATGGTGGCGCGAGGCTACCGTATAAATGTGCAAGTCTACGCTTGCAATATACGCAATCTCCAACACCCAAAAGAAGAGTCTGAACATTACTCTTCTCCAGCAACTTCATCACCGGCGTCCATGAAGACTGAAGCGAGCCAGACTTTGGATTATTTCAGCTGACTAGCAGTTGTCTTCCTTCTTCTTACCATTGTAGAATATGTTTATTTCTTTATTATATTAAAGATGTAAAAGAGAAAAACACCTATCTTGTTACTGACATATGTGCTCAGTAACAAGATAGGATTTTTTAAAACACAATTTGGATGACCTTGAAACTTCCCCCACCGCTTTTTCCCCACTTTTTTATAGTACCCCAAGCGCTGTGCCTCAGCTTCATTTCAACTCCAACGGTCAACCGTACAACATCAAGATGTCTCTCAATGTAAGTTGTGCTAGTTACGAGGAGGTAACCATTAAGACTCAGCAGGGGCTGAACGATTTGTACAAGGAGTTCGAAAAGGAGGTTGTCAACAAAACCGATGATCAACAATTGTGGGACTCCTCTATTACAGAAAAGGAATTACATGCAGCCGTGGAAGCTGTCGAGGAAAAGGAAAAGAACCTCAGGCAGCTCTGGTTGGCTCAGATGGATATTTGCGGATCTGTGCCGCGTGATGATTTTGAACTTCAATGTCAGATGGCGATTACCCAGCAACTAGAAGAAGCCGAAAAGGAGCTAAAGAGTGGAGGTACTATCCGGGCGGAGGTGAAAACTGAGAAACATGAAGAATATAATGAATATGATGATTAAACGTACTGTTGATCCCAATCCTTTTAGTTTAAGTGGTTATGTTATAAGTAAATAGACAAAGTTTCCTTTTTTTAAAACTCCATTTGGATGACCTTGAAATTTCCCCCACTACTCTGTAATACCAGCATTGCTCGCTGCAACAAGCATCATTCCTCCTCCAACAACCATGGCGGACACACCTGCTTGCAATGCCATGTCTTCCACCGAAGATGTACCCACTACGAATTGGAAATTCACAATCGACAACGTGCATTATTTAGAAACCATCTGCGATTGGTTGAAGTCTATTCTCCTCGACAACCCGGGAATAAAGCTCAAGGCCACTTTAGATTATGATTGGTCTGAAGTTATACTGCAGCAAGACGATCAACAATCACCGGAGTATTTGTCAAATTTACCATTGTCAACCATATATCCTACAAATGAGGTGGAAAGGTAAGAAGAGGAGCATGGGGTTTAGAGTTTCTTATTTTTTAAAACCCAATTTGGATGACCTTGAGATTTCCTCCCACCACTTCCCATATACCTAGAGTGCGCAGGCTCAGACAGTCAGTCGCTCGGTGTCCATCGTAGGGTGCACATCGCTGTTGCTACTCCAATTCCTGACAATTTGGGGTAGTTCAAGGTCGCCACACTTCTACTCTGGAACGACATCAACTTGTAGTATTTCTGTGTTTTCACTCAAGGTCATCACACTTTAACTCTGGGATGATTTCAACTTATAGTATTTCAGTGTTTTGACTCAATGTCACCACACTTTAACTCTGGGACGGTATCAACTTGTAGTATTTCTATGTTTTTACTCAAGGTCATTACACTTTAGCATGTAACTTTAAGGTAGCACCGAAACGGTGCTACCCGGCTTGACATTTTCAAGTTTCCCAAGGTCATCACAATTTCCCCCACCACTTCCCATATACCTAGAGTGCGCGGGGCCGGACAGTCAGTCGCTCGGTGTCTGTCGTAGGGTGCGCATCGCGGTTGCAGTAATGGTTGAATGGGGGATTCTGGGCCAGTTCGAGGTCACCCGAGCGGTGTCACATGACGGTTTAGGCAGAGTAACGTTGCAAACTTCAAATTTCCTCGGCACTTTTGCTGTTTCTCATCGCAAATTCGCTCCAAGTCGTCAAGGTCATGGTAACGTGACTGAAACTCGGAGCGTAGTGCGAGAAACAGCAAAAGTGCCGAAAAATTTTAGGTTTCAGCGTGACCTTGATCTTTTGTGACATCGATGACGTCATCTTGGTGACGTAAGGGGTGATGACGTCATCAGCACGTCATTTCTGTGACGTCATGGGTGTGACGTCATGGATGTGACGTCATTGGTGATGACGTCATCAATGATGCAATCGATGACGTCATCGATGAGGTCATTGACCTCGATGACGTCATCGATGACGTCATCGCTCGGGTGACCTTGAACTGGCCCAGAAGCCCCCATTCCCCACTACTTGTATAGTTTATTAGATTTTTCCGCTGTGGACGTTTTAATACCTGCCGTACTTTTTTGCTTTGTTTGGTGTTTTTTCTTTAAGAGAGAATCTTAAAGTTCAATGGCAAACGACTCATATTAATGTAAAGGCATACAAAAAATTAAAATACAGTGAACTGGTCAAAGTAATAAACATTGAGAATAACACCAGAAATATTGACGATGAATAATGGTTCCAGTGGCAATAACCCTTTTATATAACTTCTTTGAACAGGATCCAGTAAAAATTTGAAACAAAAAATATGTGCAATTTTTTTCTTCAGTTTTCCTCTAAGATTTTTTTGTACAACTTGAATTTTAGTAAAAATAAGATTTATAGCAAATACCTCTTTAACTCCTGCTCCACCAGGAACCTGAAACAGAAAAGGCGCATCTAAGAGACGAAGCAGAAAATTACTTAAAATTATGTTTAAGTTCTAAAACATAATAGGATAAGAGAAGTCACATAAGGAATTTAAGACATTATTAAAATACCCCAAGTCGCAGCACACCTGCGTACTCAGCGAATTTCCAAATTAGTAATATTAATTTGTACCAGATAAACCTGAAAACAAAATTTCATCACAATCTGTATATATAATTCCGTAAGCGAATCGGTCCCCATGAAATATCTCGAGTTAGAAGAAAGATATGGTAACATATGATGGCTCATTTTAAAGCTTAAGGGCCAAGGACGTAAGGAAAAATGCCAGAATCATAAAAAATTACCTGGGTTTCGCCCTATTGGAAATTGAATTTCCAATGTTAATCTTAAGCCGCGTCCGCACTGGCCGAATATGTTCGCCGAACAAAGTTCTTCCGAACTTTTGTTTGTTCGTTGCTAACCATTTTGAATGTAAATCATATGGCCGGTAATTGTTCGTTAGAAATGTTCGTTGATTTTTTGTGTTCGCCGAACAAGTTCGCCACGAATGTTCGGCCAGTGCGGACGCGGCTTAAAGGGAGGACGATTTTTAGATCTACACGTGTGATCAAGCAGATGATCCAGTGTTTTATCATAAACTCAGCTGGTTATAAGTAACATTGCATCATGATGCATTGTTAGAACTTCAATCCTATACTATAATACGAGGAATATCTGAAGGGATGTGTGTTCCACGATCTCGAAATCTAGCTGTTAGATTTTGCTTAAAGTTTGCATTAAAGAGTGTTTTGGCCCAAAAATAAATTAAGAAACAGCCTCAACCCTAGGAAAAATCGAATTTGGTCTAAAATTAAGTTTTAAAATTGTAATTTTTAACATTAGTCTTATGGGTTGCTATTTTGGTAACGAAATAACAACGAAATGTAAACAAAAAGAAAGAAACATTAATGTTAAGCAGACTTTTTGAAACAGTTGTTAACTGTGAAGAGGTATAGTTGGTATTTGGTGGAAATTTAATTGCTTTTTTACCTAAACACTATAACAAAAGTGAATAAAAACCAACGAGCAAGGCTCGGTTAACCTGGTACTGAAAGGATTATAGAATGATAAAATGACAGGAACGAGAGAGTTTAAATTATGTTTTTATTCTAAAGACTAGGAAAAACCGCAACATGCTTTGTTGCAACAGCTACAAAAGCATTCAAACAAATTTGAGAGAATGGGGAAAATTCTTCATAAAATGTATGGGAATGGAAACAAATTATTATGCAGTAACACGATTGTTTTTGTAAGAATATCCGAAAATTGACAGTGAGTAAAGAGGATCTACTATAAGGTAGTGTGCTAAAAATTTTTACGATACAAATAACAAAATTTGACAGGATCAAAACGATATTGAAATTGTATTAATCGTGAAATGGATGCTGGAACGCCGTCACGTTTTTCTTCTCATTGCCACTATGTTCAATTTTCATTTTTTGCCAATTTTTTCAAAGACAATAATATGTTACTAATGTGGTAATTGAACTCTTCACGCTGTACGCGTTTCAAACTCTTTACTGTTCATCATCAGCAGCGGTCAGTTTCTCATAAAATAAGCCAATATCTTTATGGTTTTAATTTTTTGAAACATTACACATAATTTATAAACTCCTCACACAATCAACACAAATTTATTTTGTAGAGCTAACAATTATTTTTTTCAATGCAGCTGCATACTTTTTTTATTTTTTACGTGGACGTATTAATACCTGCTGTACTTGCTCGTTTTAATAGGAGTTTTTTTTTCTCAAAGAGATAATCTTAGAGTTCAAGGGCTAATGCCTTATCTCCATGTAATGGCATGCCAAAAAATAAATTAAAATAAACTGTACTGGTCAAAGTTATGAAAATTAAGAATACCCTCAGAAATATTTACGATGAATATTGGTTTCAGTGGCAGTGAGCCTTTTAGTAAGCCTCTTATATAACTACTTTGAACAGGATCCAGCAAAAATTAGAAACAAAAAATATGTGCAAACTTGAGCTTTAATTTTCCTGTAATATGACAGTACAACTTGAAGTTTAGTGAAAGTAAGATTGATAGCAATTACCGTATTAACCGCAGCTCCACCCGCAGGTTTCTGAAACAGAAAATGCGCATGTAAGAGACGAAGCAGAAAATTACTTAAAACTACGTTTAAGTGCTAAAACATAATGGGATAAGAGACGTCACATAGGGAATTTAAGACATTATTAAAATAGCCCCCGTCGCAGCACACCTGGTACTCAGCGAAACGCACCTGAAAACAAAATTTCATCACTTGCTAATAAATCTATCTGTATATATAATTCCGTAAGCGAATCGGTCCCCATGAAATATCTCGAGTTAGAAGAAAGATATGGTAACATATGATGGCTCATTTTAAAGCTTAAGGGCCAAGGACGTAAGGAAAAATGCCAGAATCATAAAAAATTACCTGGGTTTTGCCCTATTGGAAATTGAATTTCCAATGTTAATCTAAAGGGAGGACGATTTTTAGATCTACACGTGTGATCAAGCAGATGATCCAGTGTTTTATCATAAACTCAGCTGGTTATAAGTAACATTGCATCATGATGCATTGTTAGAACTTCAATCCTATACTATAATACGAGGAATATCTGAAGGGATGTGTGTTCCACGATCTCGAAATCTATCTGTTAGATTTTGCTTAAAGTTTGCATTAAAGAGTGTTTTGGCCCAAAAACAAGTTAAGAAACAGCCTCAACCCTAGGAAAAATCGAATTTGGTCTAAAATTAAGTTTTAAAATTGTAATTTTTAACATTAGTCTTATGGGTTGCTATTTTGGTAACGAAATAACAACGAAATGTAAACAAAAAGAAAGAAACATTAATGTTAAGCAGACTTTTTGAAACAGTTGTTAACTGTGAAGAGGTATAGTTGGTATTTGGTGGAAATTTAATTGCTTTTTTACCTAAACACTATAACAAAAGTGAATAAAAACCAACGAGCAAGGCTCGGTTAACCTGGTACTGAAAGGATTATAGAATGATAAAATGACAGGAACGAGAGAGTTTAAATTATGTTTTTATTCTAAAGACTAGGAAAAACCGCAACATGCTTTGTTGCAACAGCTACAAAAGCATTCAAACCAATTTGAGAGAATGGGGAAAATTCTTCATAAAATGTATGGGAATGGAAACAAATTATTATGCAGTAACACGATTGTTTTTGTAAGAATATCCGAAAATTGACAGTGAGTAAAGAGGATCTACTATAAGGAAGTGTGCTAAAAATTTTTACGATACAAATAACAAAATTTGACAGGATCAAAACAATATTGAAATTGTATTAATCGTGAAATGGATGCTGGAACGCCGTCACGTTTTTCTTCTCATTGCCACTATGTCCATTTTTCATTTTTTGCCAATTTTTTCAAAGACAATAATATGTTACTAATGTGGTAATTGAACTCTTCACGCTGTACGCGTTTCAAACTCTTTACTGTTCATCATCAGCAGCGGTCAGTTTCTTATAAAATAAGCCAATATCTTTATGGTTTTAATTTTTTGAAACATTATACATAATTTATACACTCCTCACACAATCAATACAAATTTATTTTGTAGAGCTAATAATTATTTTTTCAATGCAGCTGCATACTTTTTTATTTTTTCCGTGGACGTATTAATACCTGCTGTACTTTCTCGTTTTAATAGCAGTTTTTTTTCTCAAAGAGATAATCTTAGAGTTCAAGGGCTAATGCCTTATCTTCATGTAATGGTATGCCAAAAAATAAAATTAAAATAAACTGTACTGGTCAAAGTAATGAAAATTAAGAATGCCCTCAGAAATATTTACGATGAATAGTGGTTTCAGTGGCAGTGAGCCTTTTAGTAAGCCTCTTATATAACTACTTTGAACAGGATCCAGCAAAAATTAGAAACAAAAAATATGTGCAAACTTGAGCTTTAGTTTTCCTGTAATATGACAGTACAACTTGAAGTTTAGTGAAAGTAAGATTGATAGCAATTACCGTATTAACCGCAGCTCCACCCGCAGGTTTCTGAAACAGAAAATACGCATGTAAGAGACGAAGCAGAAAATTACTTAAAATTACGTTTTTATCATTCTGCACGAAATCAGCCTGTTTTTTGTTCTCTTAATAATACCAAAACCAATTCTTTTCTGTCCTAGGACTGAAAAATCATCTGGAGAATTTTTTAGGTCCTAGCAAGGCAATTAGAATCCTACCAGGTAGCGGACATCTGCAGACGACATGTCCAAGCCACGCCAGTGTCGTCATCTTTGTTTACATTTTGCAATTTTGTTTACATTTCGTGCAGCACTTTAACCTCAACGAAACGAAGAGGCTTTGTTGAGAATATCAACGATAATGATTATTAACCAAACAAATATTTTCAACAGGATGTTTTTATGAAACTCTGTTTTAATAAATTAAACATACTGCATAGACTAATACCAAGTTTTGAATATAGAAAATTCTATCATTCAGTCCAGTTAAGTGCTTGGTGAAATTTAACATTCCTAGATGTATTTCACTGCAAATTTCCTCGAAAGTTATTTTGATCTAACTCACAAATGGATAGCATATAACAATACCATATAACAATTATACCATAATAATTATACAACAATAATTATACCACATAACAAATGGTAACTTACCGTATTAAGTTAGTAGAAAAAAACTTAAAAGTAAGGAAAATTGAGTTAGTTTGCGTTGTCACAGGGAGTAGGCTAATATTTTCACATTTTCAATTTTCAATAAAGAAAATTGTTAAATAACGGCGTCCTAAACAGGAAAATATAATGCCATGTTTTACCCAAAAGCTGTAGGAAAGTGGCTAACATAACCAACTGCGCTACTAGTCCAAAGGTGGAGATGACGTTTAGGGTTTAGGCCACTTGAAATTTTAGTCATTCGGTAAGTTAAACCTCGAAAACTGATTAATCGAATTTTTTGAAAGGAAACCCTTATCATTGTGTTAGATAGAAAAAACATTGCCTAATTTCCTTAAAAGTTTTGCTCAGGACAGGCTTGTATTAACTTAGTTTCAGTATGATATTTTGTTTCTGTAATTTATAACACAAAACTTAGTTTGGGGCGTAATTAATCATTAGGCATAAGGCCTACAGTAACAATGCACATCATACTTCACTTGTATAATAAGAATGTATTGTTTACAATAGGCTACGTTATCTATATGAAATTAGGTAAAGTCACAATTAAAAGGAGGTATTTATTTATTTTTTATTTATGTAAAATTAAAGTTGTTTTAGTTCTGTCAATTGCAGTTTGAAAATAACCACAAAACACAGTGTTCCTTCGTGAACAATCTTCCCTCTTCCAATCTTATTTTTTACACATGAAAAAACGTTGCAATTTTGAACTATTTAAAATAGTGGACGTTTTGTTGCATTTCTCCAATAAAACTACACACACAACAAAACATTTTTCAAATTTGAAACAGCTAGCCTACTTTATTTGCCTGAATTGTAAAATTAACATCACGACGACACTGACAACAAAAATACTTTAACCTAATTAAGTTATTGTTTAGTTTGAAGTTTTGACAAATGAAGTAGTTTGTTGTGGTTGAAAACAGGTGGCCACGCCAGTGACGTCACTAGGGTTTGTTGGTGTCCGCTACCAACACCACCTAGAACACAAAGCCGGAGTGCTGCCATTTTTGTTTGCCTTTTAGCATCAGCTGATAGCGAAAACAAAAACATTTTCCGCTCAACCCTAACCCTAACAACTAACCTAGAGATGTATCACAATGGAATGTATTCATTTTTAATATTTGATTTTTAAAAAGGTACCAATTGTAATAAATATTATAATTATTTGCTTCCACTTCATGAAAAAGTTTAAACACTTGTCTAACTCAAATAATTTTATATATAATAATAATGTTTTCGGACACAAAGTGATACTAATTTTTACACAATTAAAAAATTAGAATAGTTGACTAGCAGTAGGCCTAACTATTATTTGGCCTCTAATGAAATTGTTGGCAATACCATTTAATTAGCCTACACACGGTAGGCCTACTTTCCTAAACTATGAGTATGAAATGTGTACAAATATTTAACCACAACGATTCAAACATTTTATTTGAAAATAACATATTAACTGATAGGCTATTCGTTATAATTAATGAAATACTGTATATAAATGCAATTAAAACTTGTGTTGCTTGGATTTAGATTGAAAAATGTCTGTTTTTGAATACTGCTTTTGTCACTTCTGAGTTAGGTTATTGGCGTATCATCTTAATTCTTCACAGCAACATCATTGATTGTAGTTTCTTCATTAAAATTTATAAATCAGCGCCTGACGCTTTCAATTAATTTTCATGAGTAGGCTGGAAATGAATCTTCACACGCTCAATCTCGGTACCCATGAACCTTTGAAAGAAAAGGTGCCAGCAGGCAACCATGGCTTCGTTGATATAATTGATGTTAAGAATAACGTTTAGCCCAACCATCTAGAAGGTACTTTCTGATTATTATCTAAATTAAATACGCCTCTCTCTTCCTCATTGTTGCTAGTACAATCTTTCTAATCTTCCAAAGTAAAAACTGTTTAGCTTGGTCGTAATACAACACAAAAAACTATTCAGAACACTCAGATATTTAAATTGAACTTCGAGTCAATATGAAATAACCATATTTATGAACAAAATTGTTATTGAATGAAAAATAATCAGTTTTAAAACACCATACACTATACGTTACAAATTTTACAAACAACACGAGAAAATTTTATTGAAGTTTACGAAAAACAACCCATGTAAACAAAAACAAATGATTGTTTTGACATTGCCTTTTAGGTGACGTCACAAGGCATTTGACGTCAGAGCGCTCCGGCTTTGTCTTAGTAGCAGGTGTTGCCGCTACCTAGTAGGGTTCTAATTGCCTTGGGTCCTAGTACTGAAAAGTCAGCTGTTTGCCAAGTATATTACTATTGATTTATTAATGTTGATTATCAGAATTTTGAAATTCAAACGTTATGAAAAGCATTGTTTGTAAATAACAGAAATGTAAACACTGCATACTATATAGTTTACTTACTTTGTAAATATAATCTCGAAAATACCACTTTATAGTTAATATTTTAACGATCAACAGTCTAATTTTCGCATTATGATAAAAAACGTTGTTCATCACTCGGAGCAAAAGTGTCTTTTTGATGCTTAATCGTTTTTAAAAACTCGGCTGCGCCTCGTTTTTAAAACACGATCGCGCACCAAAAAGACCCACTTTTGCTCCTAGTGATGAAAACTACTATTAAGTGCTAAAACATAATAGGATAAGAGACGTCACATAGGGAATTTAAGACATTATTAAAATAGCCTCCGTCACAGCACACCTGCGTACTCAGCGAAACGCACCTGAAAACAAAATTTCATTACTTGCTAATAAATCTATATATAATTCCGTAAGCGAATCAGTCCCCATGAAATATCTCGAGTTAGAAGAAAGATATGGTAACATATGACTTCTCATTTTAAAGCTTAAGGGCCAAGGACGTAAGGAAAAATGCCAGAATCATAAAAAATTACCTAGGCTTTGCCCTATTGGATCTTGAATTTCCAATGTTAATCTAATGGGAGGACGATTTTTAGATATACACGTGTGAGTGCAAAGATTTTTTATGCTGAATATACCAAAGTTAAAATTGGCCTAGACATGGCATCATTGATATAACGGTTTCTTTATTAGTGAATGTCGTTATGATCCAATTATTACAGTACTGTCTTATATATTGGCGATTTAGTAGATAGATTTGAAATAGTTGCATAGTTTTGTTGAGTGTTTGTTTATTTTCTACTGAATTATTTTAACTACTAACATTGGATAATCTCCGTATAAGGAATATTTTGTTTTGGTTTTTTCCATTCTCTGCTTCTTTCTTTACGTAGGTCGCAAGGAAACAATAAACGCCTGTTAATCCCTAAAGACGGGGAGCTTTTCATGTAATTAATATTGTTCGAAAACTAACAATATCAATCAGTGTTCTACTTCATTGACGTAAGGACAAAATAGACTAAAATCTAAGTATGAGAGACGTTGGCCGCATGGAGGCACGGGGGAGACATGGGGGGAATAGGGGGCACAGCTGGGGTACAGGTGGGCATACGGAGGTACGGGGAGGGACGGTGGGGCTGGCAGCACGGGACTGTGGGGAACCCAGGGGGTTCGGGGATAAGGGGGCCCTAAGGGAGTCGGTGACACGGGAGACAGGGGGGCATGGGGGCACTTTGGAGGCAAGGGGAACATAGGGGCAAAGGGAGCATGGATGGTACGGGGGTGCGGGGGCATACGTGGCACTCTGGGGAGGCATGGGGATGCCCTAGGACATGGTGGAGGGGGGGGAAGGTGCGGGGGCACAAGGAGTACTAGGGACGTCAATGGCAAAAGGGGTGGATGGCATGGGGGCATGGGGGCCACAGGAATCAACGTCAAGCATGGGGGCACGGAAACATAGGGGGCCAGGGGCACGTGGTGGCGAGGGGGTGGGAAGGCATAATGGGAACTAGGGCTGTCGGTGGCACAAGGAACGGGGGACAAATGGGAATTGCAGCACGGGGGAGGCTTGGGGAACATAGAAGATATGGGGACCGGGCTTACCCTGATTTCGCACAGCGGTCAAGTTTTTGACGAGGGTCAGTTTTATGGCCCCCCGTGGGTCGAGCATCATTGCGCACACGGTCAGTTTTGCCCGACCCTCCACGGCGGCGCGCCGGCGCCGCACCGGCCGCTGGGCCACTCGCCCCGAAACCAAAGATCATTTCCATGAAGAATATTAAATTAAGTGGAGATGTAAAACTCTGTGACCACATAATATTATCTGTCCTTTTAAAACAACTGTATTCGTGTTTTTAAGAGAAATTATTTTACCCTTCGTTAAAATCAATCATTGTAGCCTCTGGATTGCTTATATACAATTAATATAAGGAGTTCTTACCTTAGCAATCCTAATGTTTGTATTGATCCAATGAAATCGATTTCAAAGCCGTAGCTTCATCATCAGTCAGGATCCATAGGTCGACCAATTTTAACAAATATATTCACCCAATGGGTTTCGTTGAGAATAAAATAACATTGAATACTGGACATAAACACTGAACACTAATCTGACACTGACACATAAATTTGATAAAAATACCATGGTTTTAAAAGTTGAGCTAACCTCAATTTACAAACTTTCACTTTGGGAACACGTTGCCGGCAACTCACACTAATTCATTGTGTGAATGAAATTCTTAAAGAAAAAGTTTTCTTTACTCTATTTTATTTCCTATCAAATAGATTAAATCAACCCCACAGGTTTCTTAATTAGCATTTTATTTTGGTCATGAGGATAGCTTTATATCGAAATTTCGAAGGCATGCGGGGCGGAGCCCTGAAGGAATTTTGCAAAATCGTTTCTTAGTGAGCACGTGAGAGGCAAGACGAACTTTTATTAAAGTTTAAAGTAAATTTTTTTGTTCCTGAGATTTCGCGAGTTCTTAAAAATTAAAATGCAAATACTAAGTTCAATTGTATTTTCTTCTATACTAATCACACGTATATTAGAAATTTATAAAACTTAAATGCCACAATAAATTAGGTTGATTTCACTGACACACAACTATGATGTTTATATGGTCCGAAATAACCGTAGTAAACTTTGGTTCTAACAGCTGATGATTAAAATAAATTGTCGACAACTAATGAAATTTCAAATAGTTCTCATCTGTGATAATTTAAACAAAAATCCAAAACAAATTATTCTTCCTATACGAACTCCATGCTAACTTTGACCTTCTGTGAGGCGGAGCCCATTGGGCATTTTGTAAAATCACTTCTTATTGTCTGCCTACGCTATGAGAAAAATATGTATGCAAAATCTCATGCTTCTAGGTGCTAGGGTTTAGGCTGTGTGTTGATCGGAATTTCGCATTTATATATAGAGATATTTATGAATTTATGTAAGTGGCATGGCATATATGTATATATGTATATGTGTATATATATATATATATATATATATATAAAAGCACTTTGAAAATGACTTTAAGTCGAAACATGTCAGTGCAATAAAAAAAAATTATGTTTCAAAAAGGGTCCTTATGGTTATTATTTACATATTTCAAAATATATATATTTATTACTATTATTTTTGTCTATGGGAACCTAAAAACGAAAAAGTAACATGGTCCCGGGCTTAGTCTTAAAATGAGACCTATGGTAATAGCTTATTCCCTATGGGAAATACGCTAAAAAGGTCCATACCCTGAAAGAATTCAATTTACGTTTGTGGTAAATGCAAAGAAAAAACTTTTAAGTGTTTTCTAAATGTTATAGTAGTAGGGGTTTGGTTACACCTAGACCGGAAGTCGTGCCATCTGCCCGAGCAGCTGCTTGTGAGCAGTTGACCGGGCAGCTGGCGCCAGCTGCCATGCCATATAGCTTCCGGTGGGGGTTAGAGGGTATATGAGACGCTGTCGCCATATGCCATGCCATATAGCTTCCGGCTGGGCAGATGGTGAAATAATCAATGGGGAGTGGAGATGGCGA
The DNA here is from genome assembly GCA_030545055.2 of Neoaliturus tenellus. NCBI lineage: Eukaryota > Metazoa > Arthropoda > Insecta > Hemiptera > Cicadellidae > Neoaliturus > Neoaliturus tenellus. The sequence goes on from CM061531.1 coordinate 25,466,431, forward strand.
GAGCACAGGCCCTCGCTAATTGGCCCATAAATTAACCAGGTGCAGCTGGCGAGGGTAAGGTGACGGGGAAGGTTGGAGGGGTTAGAATTTAAGAATAAAATTTATCATAGGCGAGGGTAGGATCCGAACCCGGCCCGCTGGCATGTGAGGCCAGCGCTCTACCATTTAGCTACCGAGGTAATTGGTGAAGAGTGTAAATGTGTCTGATAATATTGTGCCTGTGGTTCGCTTCTTGTCCACAAGAGAGCAGCACGTACTACGACTGCGGCAAGTTTCAAATTCCTCCACCAGAGTTCAGCATGTACTAGGGCTGCAGCTAGTTCACTATTTCTCCAACAGATAGCAGCACGTGTTATGGCTGCACCCAGTTTACCCCAAAATATCCCCACAATTTACCCAAATTACCCTGGAATTCCCCAAAATACCCTGCAATTTCCCAAATTTCCTCGCAGTCTTACCAACTTATGTCATTCACTATAAAACAAGAACATATGAAATGCTGAGGTATATATTATAAAAAGTGCATAAAAACCAAAACTGTTAGCAATACAGTATATAAAATCAACCAACTTACGTCATTCACTATAAAACAAGATCACCTGGATCGCCCGGAACAAGAACATATGAAATGCTGGGGGCTATACTATAAAAAGTGAATAAAACCCAAAGATGGCTGCAATACAGTATATAAAATCAACCAACTTATGCCATTCGCTAATTAACAGTTATACTATATGAAATGTACCTGTGGCTAGTTCTCAGCGTCAATGGCTATAACGTCAAATGTACATAATCAACGGTTATACTATATAAAATGAAAACTCTACTATATTATTTAATATACACCAATGACTATAATGTTAAATCTAGTTATACTATATGAAATGTGCCCAAGGCTATACTATATATTATGTATTGATGACTTTACGTTAAATATACGCGATCAATGCTTATACTATATGAAATGCATTCGCCGCTATACTATACAAAATATCAATGAATATAATGTTAAATAAACATGATCAACGCTTATACTATATGAAATGTACCTGTGACTAGTTCTCTGCATCAATGGCTATAATGTAAAATGTATATAATCAAAGGTTACACTGTATAAAATGAAAATGCTACTTTACTATATAATATACATCAATGACTATAATGTTAAATATTTCTAATCTAGTTATACTATATGAAATGTGTCCAAGGCTATACTATAAAAAGTGAATAAAACCCAAAAATGTTGGCTATACAGTACATAAAATCAATGGATAGAAGCTGTTAAGCAACCAACAACGTTATCATACTATATACGACGCATACAGTACTATATAAAGTGAATAACATGCAAACTTCAGCTTAAAAAACATAAAAATCGCTAATATCTCAAAAACGGTGCGTCCTAGAGGTCCGGGGACCCAAAAAAAACTACCTACTACGTAATAGAGGTACCCCCCAGGGGGTGGATACCCATAATTAAAAAATTAACCAAAATGTTGCTGATTGCATCTAAAAAATGAAGGGGCAAAACTTTGATATTCCATATCTTAGGAACGGCTCTATGTATTAACTTCATAGTTGGTATGTGTGTACACTTACTTGCTGTCTACAAATGCATGGCAAAAGGTATCCAAAAAATGAAGGCGCAAAAATTTTTATTTTATATCTTTTCAATGGCAATATGTATTTATTTCAAACTTGGTATGTGTATACATGTAATGTTAACATGTAATAAAATGCTAAAAATAACTTTCCAGATCTAAGGTCAAACAGTCAAAAATAAAAAAATCCTAAAATTAACATTATTATTGTCCTTCGCTAGCGTAGAGCTTTACCTTTGAGTCACTAGGCATTTGAAATTATTAGTATGTGTGTACACTTATTTGGTGTCTACAAATGCATGGCACGAGGTATCCAAAAAATGAAGGCGCAAAACAGTTTTATTTTATATCTTTTAAATGGCATTATGGATTAACTTCTTACTTGGTATGTAGGTTGGTATAAGTAAACATTAATTGTTTACCATTGCGTGGTGGGGTGCATCCAAAAAAAAATGAAGGGGCAAAACTTAAATATTGTATATCTCAGGATTGGCTGGACCAATTAACTTCTTACTTGGTATTTAGGTTGGTATGAGTAAACATTAAATGTTTACCATTGCGTGGCGAAGTGCATCCAAAAAATGAAGGGGCAAAACTTAAATATTGTATATCTCAGGATTGGGTGGACCGATTAACTTCTTACTTGGTATGTAGGTTGGTATAAGTAAACATTAAATGTTAACCATTGCGAGGCGGGGTGCATTCAAAAAATGAAGGGGCAAAACTTAAATACTGTATATCTCAGGATTGGCTGGACCAATTAACTTCTTACTTGGTATGTAGGTTGGTATGAGTATACATTAAATGTTTACCATTGCGTGGTGAAGTGCATCTAAAAAATGAAGGGGCAAAACTTAAATATTGTATATCTCAGGATTGGCTGGACCGATTAACTTCTTACTTGGTATGTAGGTTGGTATGAGTAAAAATTTAATGTTTACCATTGCGTGGCGGGGTGCATCCAAAAAAATGAAGGGGCAAAACCTAAATATTGTATATCTCAGGAGTGGCTGGACCGAGTAACTTCTTACTTCGTATATAGGTAGGTATGGGTAAACATTAAATGTTTACCATTGCGTGACGGGGTGCATCCAAAAAATGAAGGGGCAAAACTTTGATATTCCATATCTTAGGAACGGCTCTATGTATTAACTTCATAGTTGGTATGTGTGTACACTTACTTGCTGTCTACAAATGCATGGCAAAAGGTATCCAAAAAATGAAGGCGCAAAAATTTTTATTTTATATCTTTTCAATGGCAATATGTATTTATTTCAAACTTGGTATGTGTATACATGTAATGTTAACATGTAATAAAATGCTAAAAATAACTTTCCAGATCTAAGGTCAAACAGTCAAAAATAAAAAAATCCTAAAATTAACATTATTATTGTCCTTCGCTAGCGTAGAGCTTTACCTTTGAGTCACTAGGCATTTGAAATTATTAGTATGTGTGTACACTTATTTGGTGTCTACAAATGCATGGCACGAGGTATCCAAAAAATGAAGGCGCAAAACAGTTTTATTTTATATCTTTTAAATGGCATTATGGATTAACTTCTTACTTGGTATGTAGGTTGGTATAAGTAAACATTAATTGTTTACCATTGCGTGGTGGGGTGCATCCAAAAAAAAAATGAAGGGGCAAAACTTAAATATTGTATATCTCAGGATTGGCTGGACCAATTAACTTCTTACTTGGTATTTAGGTTGGTATGAGTAAACATTAAATGTTAACCATTGCGTGGCGAAGTGCATCCAAAAAATGAAGGGGCAAAACTTAAATATTGTATATCTCAGGATTGGGTGGACCGATTAACTTCTTACTTGGTATGTAGGTTGGTATAAGTAAACATTAAATGTTAACCATTGCGAGGCGGGGTGCATTCAAAAAATGAAGGGGCAAAACTTAAATACTGTATATCTCAGGATTGGCTGGACCAATTAACTTCTTACTTGGTATGTAGGTTGGTATGAGTATACATTAAATGTTTACCATTGCGTGGTGAAGTGCATCTAAAAAATGAAGGGGCAAAACTTAAATATTGTATATCTCAGGATTGGCTGGACCGATTAACTTCTTACTTGGTATGTAGGTTGGTATGAGTAAAAATTTAATGTTTACCATTGCGTGGCGGGGTGCATCCAAAAAAATGAAGGGGCAAAACCTAAATATTGTATATCTCAGGAGTGGCTGGACCGAGTAACTTCTTACTTCGTATATAGGTAGGTATGGGTAAACATTAAATGTTTACCATTGCGTGACGGGGTTCATCCAAAAAATGAAGGGGCAAAACTTAAATATTGTATATCTTAGGAGTGGCTGGTCCGATTAAATTCTTACTTGGTATGTAGGTTGGTATGAGTAAACATTAAATGTTTATAATTGCGTGGCGGGGCGCATCCCAAAAATGAAGGGGCAAAACTTAAATACTGTATATCTCAGGATTGGCTGGACCGATAAACTTCTTACTTGGAATGTAGGTTGGTATGAGTAAACATTAATATTTGACATTGCATGGCGGAGTGCATCCAAAAAATGAAGGGGCAAACCTGAAATATTGTATATCTCAGGAGTGGCTGGACCGATTAAATTCTTACTTGGTATGTAGGTTGGTATGAGTAAACTTTAATTGTTTACCATTGCGTGGCGTGGTGCATCCAAAAAAATTAAGGGGCAAAACTTAAATATCGTACATCTCAGAAATGGTTGATCCAATTATCGTCAGACATGGTATGTGTACATGTAGCTATAATTAAAGGTAGCACCGTTTTGGTGCTGCCTTCGATTTACTATTTTTATAGAATGGTGTATGGAAAAATTCTTTAGGTTTTCAAGGAACACTATTAATTATTGGTTTAAGGACAGACTACTATAGATGTGTGTATATATGTAAATTCTTAGCAAAACCTTAGTTTTAACGATTAAGGTAATTTGGAGACTTCTAACTGGATTAAACCCATAGTTAAAGGTAGCATCGTTTTCGTGGTTCCTTTGATGTATTATTTTTTATTGAATTTTATATGATAAACTTACTTTAGGTTTTTAAGCAACACTTTTAAGTTTTTGTTTAATGTGAAACTACTAGATATGTTTATGTATGTATAAATTCTTAACAAAACTTTAGTTTCACCATTAAAGTTGATTTGGAAAACTTCTAATTGAGCTTAACCCATTTATTAAATGTTGCTACTTAAAGGTAACACTGTTTTAGTGCTATCTTTGATGTAGTATTTTTATATGCAAAATTTTGCTTCAGGTTTTTAAAACAACACGTTTAAGTATTGCTTTAAAGTCAAACGATCAAATATGTTTTTTATCTGCGTGAATTTCTAACAAATCGTTAGTTTTAACCTTAAACGTGATTTGGAAACTTCTAATTGGGCTCAACCTATTTAAATGTTGCTACTTAAAGATATCACCATTTTGGTGCTACTTTTTATGTACTAAATTCATTTGTAAAATTTTGCAATAGGTTTTTTAACAACAATTTTTAGTTTTAACCTTAAACTTTATTTTGAAACTTTTAATTGAGCTTAACCCATTTAAATGTTACTACTTAAAGATAGCACCATTTTGGTGCTACCTTTGATGTTCTATTTCTATACGTAAAATTTTGCTATAGGTTTTCAAACAACACTTTTAAGTAATGTTTTAAGGCCAAACCAATAAATATATTTTTTATCTATGTGAATTCTTAACAAAACTTTTGTTACTAATTGAATGGTGATATAGGAATTTCTATTTTTAGCCAGATATTGGACCACCGTTTTGTTGCCACCTTTAATGTACTATTTTAATAGTGTCTTTTATGTGTAAATTTTAACCTAATTAGTCCTGTATTTAATTTTATTATTGTTTTGAACATTTGTCTTTTAGTCAAGCAAACGTCGTTTTGATGTTAAAAAAAATCATTTGTAGCACATTATGTAAAACTAATATTTTTAAGTTCAATCCATTAAATGAATATAAATGTGACATTAATGTAAGATGCGTTAATAATCAGTTTAGATACGTTATTCAGAAAATTGTCAAAAAATTCAAATTTATCATATTATTGTGTATGTGCAGCACTTTCCCTTATTTTTGCACGCGCAGTTGCACTTCAGCATTTATAAAAGTGGTTTGTTGAGCGTGCCCCTTATTATTGACAAATCTTCACAAGAAATGTTTAAAATAAAACATAGAATTGTGTACGCACAGGTTTTCCACCACTCTTCATCGGGTATATAAGCAGCTCGGTTAACCACGTACTTCATTGTTTGGTGAACTTTTGCCGAGTGAACAGCTTTTTCACAATTTCGTTTTTTTTCAGATATTTAAATCTGTATGCTATTTTGTAATATTCAATTAATATTGAAAGTAAATAGAAAAATAAACTTCACTATGTCTGCACTGCAGTGTTACATGTTTGATAATAAGCCCGTAGCTGTATTATTTGATCGTGAAAACAATCCATGGTTTAAGGCTAATGATATATCAGAGATTCTAGAATACAAAAGACCGCGAAAAGCAATAAATGATCTAGTTAAGGAAAAATATAAAAAGTTGCGTAAGGATATAAATGAAACTAGTTCGGTTTTACCCTATAATTTTCAAGAAAGAACCGTATTCATAAATGAACCAGGTTTATATTCCTTAATTATATCGTCTAAGATGAAATTAGCTAAACGCTTTCAAGATTGGGTGTTTGAAGAAATCCTACCATCAATTCGCAAGTATGGAGAGTATAAAATTAAAAGAGAAAACCCTTAAGTTGACTCACTCCTTACATAAAGTGTTGGCAAATAATCAAAAACTAATTGAAACGTTAGTTGATCAAATGCCTAAGGTTGCTGTTATGCCTGATAATATGGACTTAAAACATATCTTTTGTGTACTGGAAAAAAACACATACTATGAAAAGTATGGAGTAATTGAGTACAAGTGTATTCGTACAGAAAGAAGACGATTTAAAAGAGCATTGAAGAAAGCTAAGAAAGATGGTTTTGTACCAAGTTTTACAAGATATTCTGTACCAAACAGTATACATATACTGAATAAAGCTAAGGAGGTTATGCATGATTATGGTATGCATTATGAATCTTCTTTAAATAACATATTGACACCCCATAATTTTGTAAATATTGTTAAAATTGTTCTTAATGAATAAACTGTATGAATGTATGTGTGAATGTGAGACTTATCAGATTGAGAAGTTAAGGTATTTACTTTGGCTACTCCTTCGAAAAGTCTGGTTTGAGTGAAGGTCACTGGCGCGGTTGACTAAAAGACCCGTAAACCATATGTATGTGTGTGCAAGTGTGGAAAACGACGTACACCCACCTCCTCGTGGTGTTTTCTGGGTAACGCTAAGAGGTGTACAACTAATATCTTGTAAACCACATGGATTTGTTATTTATTTATTTCTTAATGTATTCATAGTTATTTATAGAAATAAATTTTATTTAAAAGAAATTTGTAACAGTTTAAATTAAACAAATTTAAAGCATTTTAAATACATACAATTTATAAATGTTGTAGCAAAACATTTCATGCTTTACTAATAATAATTATAGATGAAATCGATAGAATGTATATATAATTAATATATAAAAATATAGGTCTTGTAATTAATGAAGCTAGAAAAAAGAAATAAAGATAGCATCAAATAAGTGTTACTTTACAAAATAGTAAAACCAAAAATGCAATAAACTCTTAGATTATGCACAATTTGAAGGTAGCATCCAATCAGTGTAAATAGATATAAAGGGAAAAGGCTTTCAACTAAAAATACAATAAACACTGGATTTAAGACCTATATTTAGGTAGCACCTAATTAGCTTCATATATGTCAAAGTGAAAAGGATTTTTATCTGTATACTACAATTAACCTGTTTATACTTTATAGTTATAAGTTAATATAGAAAATGTCAAACCTATTTGTTTTTGTTTACAAATAATGAAGAAAAATCCAATAAACACTTGTGTTTAAGATACAAATGCTGGTGTCACTGAATCAGTGCTACCTTTAAATAGAGTAAAAGCCTTATATATGCAAAAAATGGAAAAATTATTTGCCTAAATATTATATTTAACATGTTTTTTTTTTACTTCAAACTAAGGTGTTAATAAACCGAATTTGAACCATAAAAATATAATAATGAAGTTAAAACATACAATATATACTGGGTTTTAAGACCTTTATTTATATAGTATTAAATCAGAGCTACCATTAAGTTAATAAAATCGCTACTTACATTTAACTATAAAATTGGTTTTATTTATTCAAACTTTAATTTTATCGATTTTTACTCTACAGATAATGCTAAAACCACTAAATCTGAAACTTGTCCATATATAATCCCATGACACTTTATAGATACAACTCATCCATCATATTCTCATTCATTTTGATTTTGATATAAGATAGTAAAAATTCAAAACTTACTACTTATTTTCAAGATAAAATACAGGTATCAACGAAAAAATCGGTGCTATCTTGAAATAGTTATAAGAATTGAAATATATTATGGTTTTATTTAATTAAAATAATTTTTTTTACACATATCCGTACAAAACTAATTCTGAACATTAATGCTTAGAACCCTGACATATTGTCTTTACTTCGTAGATATAGCTGTTTCTCAATTTGATCGTATTTTTCATTTTTACAGTAAAAACTTGACTGATAAAGGGAGTTAATTGAGTTTTGTTGAAGCTGCTTATAATTGTAAGCGAAACCTGTATTTTCAAACAAGATATTTTACAGCGAAACGGGGTTTTAGGTCGAAAGAGGCTGCTTTTGGTTTATTTTACTCTGATCCACAGAAAACACAAGCTAAAAATATAGAAAAATAGAAAAAAGAAAAGAAAAGAAAAAATTAAAAAAACACAAAAAAAATAGAAAAACAATAGAAAAAAGAAAAAATTTGAAAAACCAAAAGAAAAATAGAAAAAAAATTCTGGAAAAGTAAATGTTCGCAAAATTTACTTTTCCAGAATTTTTTCTATTTTTCTTTTGTTTTTTCAATTTTTTCTTTTTTTTCTATTTTTTTTCTATTTTTTCTTTGGTTTTTTAATTTTTTCTTTTGTTTTCTTTTACTTTTTTCAATTTTCTATATTTTTAGCTTGTGTTTTCTGTGGATCAAAGTAAAATAAACCAAAAGCAACCTCTGTCAACCTAAAACCCGTTTCGCTGTAAAATATCTTGTTTGAAAATACAGATTTCGCTTACAATTATAAGCAGCTTCACCGCAAAATTTACTTTTCCAGAATTTTTTTCTATTTTTCTTTTGGTTTTTCAAATTTTTTCTTTTTTTCTATTGTTTTTCTATTTTTTCTTTGTTTTTTTAATTTTTTCTTTTCTTTTCCTTTTTTCTATTTTTCTATATGTTTAGCTTGTGTTTTCTGTGGAGCAGAGTAAAATAAACCAAAAGCACCCTCTTTCAACCTAAAACCCCGTTTCGCTGTAAAATATCTTGTTTGAAAATACAGGTTTCGCTTACAATTATAAGCAGCTTCAACAAAACTCAATTAACTCCCTTTATCAGTCAAGTTTTTACTGTAAAAATGAAAAATACGATCAAATTGAGAAACAGCTATATCTACGAAGTAAAGACAATATGTCAGGGTTCTAAGCATTAATGTTCAGAATTAGTTTTGTACGGATATGTGTAAAAAAAATTATTTTAATTAAATAAAACCATAATATATTTCAATTCTTATAACTATTTCAAGATAGCACCGATTTTTTCGTTGATACCTGTATTTTATCTTGAAAATAAGTAGTAAGTTTTGAATTTTTACTATCTTATATCAAAATCAAAATGAATGAGAATATGATGGATGAGTTGTATCTATAAAGTGTCATGGGATTATATATGGACAAGTTTCAGATTTAGTGGTTTTAGCATTATCTGTAGAGTAAAAATCGATAAAATTAAAGTTTGAATAAATAAAACCAATTTTATAGTTAAATGTAAGTAGCGATTTTATTAACTTAATGGTAGCTCTGATTTAATACTATATAAATAAAGGTCTTAAAACCCAGTATATATTGTATGTTTTAACTTCATTATTATATTTTTATGGTTCAAATTCGGTTTATTAACACCTTAGTTTGAAGTAAAAAAAAACATGTTAAATATAATATTTAGGCAAATAATTTTTCCATTTTTTTGCATATATAAGGCTTTTACTCTATTTAAAGGTAGCACTGATTCGGTGACACCAGCATTTGTATCTTAAACACAAGTGTTTATTGGATTTTTCTTCATTATTTGTAAACAAAAACAAATAGGTTTGACATTTTCTATATTAACTTATAACTATAAAGTATAAACAGGTTAATTGTAGTATACAGATAAAAATCCTTTTCACTTTGATATATATGAAGCTAATTAGGTGCTACCTAAATATAGGTCTTAAAACCAGTGTTTATTGTATTTTTAGTTGAAAGCCTTTTCCCTTTATATCTATTTACACTGATTGGATGCTACCTTCAAATTGTGCATAATCTAAGAGTTTATTGCATTTTTGGTTTTACTATTTTGTAAAGTAACACTTATTTGATGCTATCTTTATTTCTTTTTTCTAGCTTCATTAATTACAAGACTTATATTTTTATATATTAATTATATATACATTCTATCGATTTCATCTATAATTATTGTTAGTAAAGCATGAAATGTTTTGCTACAACATTTATAAATTGTATGTATTTAAAATGCTTTAAATTTGTTTAATTTAAACTGTTACAAATTTCTTTTAAATAAAATTTATTTCTATAAATAACTATGAATACATTAAGAAATAAATAAATAACAAATCCATGTGGTTTACAAGATATTAGTTGTACACCTCTTAGCGTTACCCAGAAAACACCACGAGGAGGTGGGTGTTTGTACGTCGTTTTCCACACTTGCACACACATACATATGGTTTACGGGTCTTTTAGTCAACCGCGCCAGTGACCTTCACTCAAACCAGACTTTTCGAAGGAGTAGCCAAAGTAAATACCTTAACTTCTCAATCTGATAAGTCTCACATTCACACATACATTCATACAGTTTATTCATTAAGAACAATTTAACAATATTTACAAAATTATGGGGTGTCAATATGTTATTTAAAGAAGATTCATAATGCATACCATAATCATGCATAACCTCCTTAGCTTTATTCAGTATATTTATACTGTTTGGTACAGAATATCTTGTAAAACTTGGTACAAAACCATCTTTCTTAGCTTTCTTCAATGCTCTTTTAAATCGTCTTCTTCCTGTACGAATACACTTGTACTCAATTACTCCATACTTTTCATAGAATGTGTTTTTTTCCAGTACACAAAAGATATGTTTTAAGTCCATATCATCAGGCATAACAGCAACTTTAGGCATTTGATCAACTAACGTTTCAATTAGTTTTTGATTATTTGCCAACACTTTATGTAAGGAGTGAGTCAACTTAAGGTTTTCTCTTTTAATTTTATACTCTCCATACTTGCGAATTGATGGTAGGATTTCTTCAAACACCCAATCTTGAAAGCGTTTAGCTATTTTCATCTTAGACGATATAATTAAGGAATATAAACCTGATTCATTTATGAATACGGTTCTTTCTTGAAAATTATAGGGTAAAACCGAACTAGTTACATTTATATCCTTACGCAACTTTTTATATTTTTCCTTAACTAGATCATTTATTGCTTTTCGCGGTCTTTTGTATTCTAGAATCTCTGATATATCATTAGCCTTAAACCATGGATTGTTTTCACGATCAAATAATACAGCTACGGGCTTATTATCAAACATGTAACACTGCAGTGCAGACATAGTGAAGTCGTTTATTTTTCTATTTACTTTCAATATTAATTGAATATTACAAAATAGCATACAGATTTAAATATCTGAAAAAACCGAAATTGTGAATAAGCTGTTCACTCGGCAAAAGTTCACCAAACAATGAAGTACGTGGTTAACCGAGCTGCTTATATACCCGATGAAGAGTGGTGGAAAACCTGCACGTACACAATTCTATGTTTTATTTTAAACATTTCTTGTGAAGATTTGTCAATAATAAGGGGCACGCTCAACAAACCACTTTTAAAAATGCTGAAGTGCAACTGCGCGTGCAAAAATAAGGGAAAGTGCTGCACATACACAGTAATATGATAAATTTGAATTTTTTGACAATTTTCAGAATAATGTAACAAATCCACAGTTGTATCTAAACTGATTATTAACGCATCTTACATTAATGTCACATTTATATTCATTTAATGGATTGAACTTAAAAATATTAGTTTTACATAATGTGCTACAAATGATTTTTTTAAACATCAAAACGACGTTTGCTTGACTAAAAGACAAATGTTCAAAACAATAATAAAATTAAATACAGAACTAATTAGGTTAAAATTTACACATAAAAGACACTATTAAAATAGTACATTAAAGGTAGCAACAAAACGGTGGTCCAATATCTGGCTAAAAATAGAAATTCCTATATCACCATTCAATTAGTAACAAAGGTTTTGTTAAGAATTCACATAGATAAAAAATATATTTATTGGTTTGGCCTTAAAACATTACTTAAAAGTGTTGTTTGAAAACCTATAGCAAAATTTTACGTATAGAAATAGAACATAGGTAGCACCAAAATGGTGCTATCTTTAAGTAGTAACATTTAAATGGGTTAAGCTCAGTTAAAAGTTTCAAAATAAATTTAAGGTTAAAACTAAAAATTGTTGTTTAAAAACCCATTGCAAAATTTTACAAATGAATTTAGTACATAAAAAGTAGCACCAAAATGGTGATATCTTTAAGTAGCAACATTTAAATGGGTTGAGCCCAATTAGAAGTTTCCTAATCACGTTTAAGGTTAAAACTAACGATTTGTTAGAAATTCACGCAGATAAAAAACATATTTGATCGTTTGACTTTAAAGCAATACTTAAACGTGTTGTTTTAAAAACCTGAAGCAAAATTTTGCATATAAAAATACTACATCAAAGATAGCACTAAAACAGTGTTACCTTTAAGTAGCAACATTTAATAAATGGGTTAAGCTCAATTAGAAGTTTTAAAAATCAACTTTAATGGTGAAACTAAAGTTTTGTTAAGAATTTATACATACATAAACATATCTAGTAGTTTCACATTAAACAAAAACTTAAAAGTGTTGCTTAAAAACCTAAAGTAAGTTTATCATATAAAATTCAAAAAAAATAATACATCAAAGGAACCACAAAAACGATGCTACCTTTAACTATGGGTTTAATCCAGTTAGAAGTCTCCAAATTACCTTAATCGTTAAAACTAAGGTTTTGCTAAGAATTTACATATATACACACATCTATAGTAGTCTGTCCTTAAACCAATAATTAATAGTGTTCCTTGAAAACCGAAAGAATTTTTCCATACACCATTCTATAAAAATAGTAAATCGAAGGTAGCACCAAAACGGTGCTACCTTTAATTATAGCTACATGTACACACATACCATGTCTGACGAAAATTGGATCAACCATTTCTGAGATGTACGATATTTAAGTTTTGCCCCTTAATTTTTTTGGATGCACCACGCCACGCAATGGTAAACAATTAATGTTTACTCATACAAGCCTACATACCAAGTAAGAAGTTAATCGGTCCAGCTACACCTGAGATATACAATATTTAAATTTTGCCCCTTCATTTTTTGGATGCACCCCACCATGCAATTGTAAACAATTAATGTTTATTTATACACACCTACATACCAACTAACAAGTTTATCGGTCCAGCCAATCCTGAGATATAAAATATTACAGTTTAACCCCTTCATTTTTTGGATGCACCCTGCCACGCAATGGTAAACAATTAATGTTTACTCATATACACCTACATACCAAGTAAGAATTTAATCGGACCAGCCACTCCTGAGGTATACAATATTTAAGTTTTGCCCCTTCATTTTTTGGATGCAACCCGCCACACAATTATAAACATTTAATATTTATTCATACCAACCTACATACCAAGTAAGAAGTTAATCGGTCTTGCCACTCCGGAGATATACAATATTTCGGTTTTGCCCCTTCATTTTTTGGATGCACCCCGCCATGCAATGTCAAAAATTAATGTTTACTCGTACCAAACTACATTCCAAGTAAGAAGTTTATCGGTCCAGCCAATCCTGAGATATACAGTATTTAAGTTTTGCCCCTTCATTTTTTGGATGCACCCCGCCACGCAATTATAAACATTTAATGTTTACTCATACCAACCTACATACCAAGTAAGAAGTTAATCGGTCCAGCCACTCCTGAGATATAGAATATTTCATTTTTGCCCCTTCATTTTTTGGATGCATCCCGCCACGCAATGGTAAACATTTAATGTTTACTCATATACACCTACATGCCAAGTAAGAAGTTAATCGGTCCAGCTACTCCTGAGATATACAATATTTAAATTTGGCCCCTTTATTTTTTGGATGCATCCTGCCACGCAATGGTAAACAATTAATGTTTACTCATAGCAACCTATATACCAAGTAAGAAGTTAATCGGTCCAGCCACTCCTGAGATATACAATATTTCAGTTTTGCCCCTTCCTTTTTTGGATGCACCCCGCCATGCAATGTCAAAAATTAATGTTTACTCATATCAACCTACATTCCAAGTAAGAAGTTTTTCGGTCCAGCCATTCCTGAGATATACAGTATTTAAGTTTTGCCCCTTCATTTTTTGGATGCACCCCGTCACGCAATTATAAACATTTAGTGTTTACTCATAGCAACCTATATACCAAGTAAGAATTTAATCGGACCAGCCACTCCTAAGATATACAATATTTTTGGATGCATCCCGCCACGCAATGGTAAACATTTAATGTTTACTCATATACACCTACATACCAAGCAAGAAGTTAATTGGTCCAGCTACTCCTGAGATATACAATATTTAAATTTAGCCCCTTCATTTTTTGGATGCACCCCGCCATGCAATTCTAACCATTAATGTTTATTTATACACACCTACATACCAATTAACAAGTTTATCGGTCCAGCCACTCCTAAGATATATAATATTACAGTTTTACCCCTTCATTTTTGGATGCACCCTGCCACGCAATGGTAAACAATTAATGTTTACTCATATACACCTACATACCAAGTATGAATTTAATCGGACAGTTACTCCTGAGATATACAATATTTAAGTTTTGCCCTTCATTTTTTGGACGTGACCCGCCACGCAATTATAAACATTTAATATTTATTCATACCAACCTACATACCAAGTAAGAAGTTAATCGGTCTTGCTACTCCGGAAATATACAATATTTCGGTTTTGCCCCTTCATTTTTGGATGCACCCTGCCACGCAATGGTAAACAATTAATGTTTACTCATAGCAACCTATATACCAAGTAAGAAGTTAATCGGGTCCAGCCACTACTGAGATATACAATATTTCAGTTTTGCCCCTTCATTTTTTGGATGCACCCCGCCATGCAATGTCAAATATTAATGTTTACTCATACCAACCTACATTCCAAGTAAGAAGTTTATCGGTCCAGCCAATCCTGAGATATACAGTATTTAAGTTTTGCTTCTTCATTTTTTGGATGCACCACGCCACGCAATTATAAACATTTATTGTTTACTCATACCAACCTACATACCAAGTAAGAATTTAATCGGACCAGCCACTCCTAAGATATACAATATTTCGGTTTTGCCCCTTTATTTTTTGGATGCATCCCGCCACGCAATGGTAAACATTTAATGTTAATCATATACACCTACATGCCAAGTAAGAGTTAATCGGTCCAGCTACTCCTGAGATATACAATATTTAAATTTGGCCCCTTCATTTTTGGATGCATCCTGCCACGCAATGGTAAACAATTAATGTTTACTCATAGCCACCTATATACCAAGTAAGAAGTTAATCGGTCCAGCCACTCCTGAGATATACAATATTTCAGTTTTGCCCCTTCATTTTTTGGATGCACCCCGCCATGCAATGTCAAATATTAATGTTTACTCATACCAACCTACATTCCAAGTAAGAAGTTTATCGGTCCAGCCAATCCTGAGATATACAGTATTTAAGTTTGCCCCTTCATTTTTAGGATGCACCCCGCCACGCAATTATAAACATTTAATGTTTACTCATACCAACCTACATACCAAGTAAGAATTTAATCGGACCAGCCACTCCTAAGATATACAATATTCGGTTTTGCCCCTTTATTTTTTGGATGCATCCCGCCACGCAATGGTAAACATTTAATGTTTACTCATATACACCTACATACTAAGTAAGAAGTTAATCGGTCCAGCTACTGCTGAGATATACAATATTAAATTTTTCCCCTTCATTTTTTGGATGCACCCGCCATGCAATTCTAAACCATTAATGTTTATTTATACACACCTACATACCAATTAACAAGTTTATCGGTCCAGCAATCCTGAGATATAAAATATTACAGTTTTACCCCTTCATTTTTTGGATGCACCCTGCACGCAATGGTAAACAATTAATGTTTACTCATATACACCTACATACCAAGTAAGAATTTAATCGGACCAGCCACTCCTGAGATATACAATATTTAAGTTTTGCCCCTTCATTTTTTGGATGCGACCCGCCACGCAATTATAAACATTCAATATTTATTCATACCAACCTACATACCAAGTAAGAAGTTAATCGGTCTTGCCACTTTGGAGATATACAATATTTCGGTTTTGCCCCTTCATTTTTTTGGATGCACCCTGCCACGCAATGGTAAACAATTAATGTTTACTCATAGCAACCTATATACTAAGTAAGAAGTTAATCGGTCCAGCCACTCTGAGATATACAATATTTCAGTTTTGCCCCTTCATTTTTTGGATGCACCCCGCCATGCAATGTCAAATATTAATGTTTACTCATACCAACCTACATTCCAAGTAAGAAGTTTATCGGTCCAGCCAATCCTGAGATATACAGTATTTAAGTTTTGCCCCTTCGTTTTTTGGATGCACCCCGTCACGCAATGGTAAACATTTAATGTTTACCCATACCTACCTATATACGAAGTAAGAAGTTAATCGGTCCAGCCACTCCTGAGATATACAATATTTAGGTTTTGCCCCTTCATTTTTTTGGATGCACCCCGCCACGCAATGGTAAACATTAAATGTTTACTCATACCACCTACATACCAAGTAAGAAGTTAATCGGTCCAGCCAATCCTGAGATATACAATATTTAAGTTTTGCCCCTTCATTTTTTAGATGCAACTTCGCCACGCAATGGTAAACATTTAATGTATACTCATACCAACCTACATACCAAGTAAGAAGTTATTGGTCCAGCCAATCCTGAGATAAACAGTATTTAAGTTTTGCCCCTTCATTTTTTGAATGCACCCCGCCTCGCAATGGTTAACATTTAATGTTTACTTATACCAACCTACATACCAAGTAAGAAGTTAATCGGTCCACCCAATCCTGAGATATACAATATTTAAGTTTTGCCCCCTTCATTTTTTGGATGCACTTCGCCACGCAATGGTAAACATTTAATGTTTACTCATACCAACCTAAATACCAAGTAAGAAGTTAATTGGTCCAGCCAATCCTGAGATATACAAATTTAAGTTTTGCACCTTCATTTTTTTTATGCACCCCACCACGCAATGGTAAACAATTAATGTTTACTTATACCAACCTACATACCAAGTAAGAAGTTAATCCATAATGCCATTTAAAAGATATAAAATAAAACTTTTTTGCGCCTTCATTT